>PVJH01004104.1:0-96803 GCA_004026705.1 Nesogale talazaci | reverse complement strand
TCCCCTCATTTTGTTTGTTTGCTAAAGGTCTTTGATGCCTGTTGCTTGGTTCCAATGACGCCTCATGATTGCACAGGCTGATGTGCTTTTCCATGTAGGCTTGTTTTTCTCTGTTGGATGGATGTTTGTTTCACTTCAAATCTTTAAGACCCCAGATGCTATATCTTTTTTCTTCTTTTTTTTGCTATACCTTTTAATAGCTGGGCACCATCCACTTTATTCACCACATTTGCTCATGCACCCATTCTGTCCTCAGCAATTGTACTGCAGGGGAAGGGGTGAAGGTAGGGGGAGTGGGAGCATCACAGAATGACCCTTTTTAGAGCAAACTATTCTTGTATTGAGAAAAGATATGAGCAGGGGCTCGAAGTCCATCCACTACCTCCGTGTATTGCCATATAAATATATATATATACATAGGCCCAAACCTCTATTTTTATGGATTAATGTATTTACTTATGGACACACCTATGTTTATACTTCTATTCATAGCTTTGCTTCCTAGATCGTTCCTGTTTTACCAATTCTACTTGGTATAGTGACTCTATGTATTCTTTCAGTCTTCTTTTTCGTACTTTCTGTGCCATTTAACATTTTCCATAGATAATCTTGTACTTAAGGCTTCAGTTCCCCTTTTATTCTTTCATCTTAGGAAATGTCAAGTATGTTCTTCTCTTTGGATTTCTAATTCAAACTTCTTTCACATTTAATTATAAAACATCTCTCTATATATATTTTAATCACCCTTTGAAATGTTCAGTTCAGCTCATTGTACTCAGTGTCATTTCTTCCATTCACTTTAGCCACTCTATAGTCAATACATTTATTGGCCTTAAATTTCTGAAATCAAATGATAAAATTTGAATCTACACATGCTAAAACTGATCAAGTAAAAGGAAATCACTTGAAAAATGACAAGTGAATTCCAATGTTTTGTTCCAACAAATAGTTTGTTCCAACATTTATTATAATTATTTAAAATTGATTCACAGAGGTTTTGAAGATCTCTTAACAAATAGCAAATATGTTTGCTCTTGCATTGTTTCTTTTTCATCCTTTTCTAAGTACTTGCTGAAATTACCTAAGAGGTGTAAACTTGGAGGAAATCTGAAAACATATGTGATCCATCTAAACAGTGGTGGGATTCAAATAGTTTAACAACCAGTTTACTGCCCTCATGACTGTTTTAAGTATATAAACAAAAATAAACCAAAAGTAGTTTATTGTTTCACACAGTTAATAAATAACAATAAAAGTACACCAAACTAGATTATGTTACAAGAAATAGTTTTAAAATATAAATAAATGCACACTAAATAATACCTGATGGAAAAAAATCCAAGATGTGAAGATATTTCCATATTGGTGTTCTCATTTGCAATATCCTTCATTTTTAGTTAGTCAAACATAAAAGGACAAATACTGTATGTGTCAACTGTGGTAGGAGAAGTAGCAGAATAGGCAGGTCATTCAGTCTTTTGGCAGGAGACCAGACAACCTAGTAAAGAATCAAAACAGTGTCAATGGACCAGGTAAGTAGATCATAGGGTACCTCACAACAGGTGGGACAAAATGGTTGGGGGAAAGGCAAGGATGCTGCCTGCTGAGTGGAAGCTTTGTGGATCAGGTGTGACATCCTGAAAATATAACAAGGGTTTCAGCAAAAGAGGCCTTACAGGGGTGGGGAATATCAGAAGGAGATGATGTCAGGAAATCCAGGAAGAAAAATGGGTTTTGGAAAACATGTATAATTATGGAAGAAATTGTACTATGTCTAGCATGATTAAACTATGATGTGATTTGACATATGCATTAGGTCTCAAGTTACAGTAATTTTCTTTAAAAAAAAGAAAAAAGGCATAGATCCAGGAGTGGGTTTGGAGCTCGCACTAAAACCTACATCCAATTTAAGAACAATTGGTACTTACTTACATCATGATCTTGATCAATACCTTCATGAAATGATCACTGAAGATAAGAGTGCTAAAGCAAAGTGTGGTGAAGAAAACAGATGGTGCCTAGCTATCAATCAGAATAGTGTCTGGGGGCTTTAAAGCTTGTGTTCAAACAAGCAGCCATCTAGGTGAAGAGACAGTCCACACGGAAGAAGCACACCAGCTTATCGATCCAAAGTTGATGATTACAAAATTCTAATATGGTGAGGAGAAAAGCATCAGAGCAAAAATTATGAACACCAATTTTGGGGCAGGTAAGAGGAATGGTTCAAGTCTGGAACTCATCCAATCAGACTGAGTCATGGCCATATCAGCTGTAGCCACAGACAAGTCTCAAACAGTCTTACAATCAGGCAGAGGCCATTGTAATCTTGAATATGCAGGATCAAATTCAATATTTAACCAGTTAATGGCCCTATAGAGATGACCTGAATCTGTTCTCTTATTGTTTCAATGACAGAAATTTCTTCCCTGATTTCTTGAATGTTCTTGGGAGTATTTTCCATCTTATGCATTATTTGTATTTTTGTCTGTATACGCTTACATTTATGACCTTACCACCTTAGAGTGATTTTGTTTGTTATTGCTTTCTGTTGGGTCTCGCAGCTTTGAAGCACAGGAGGAGTGGACACATAAAGATAATAACTGATACAAGGGGATAGAGAGAATACAGGAGTGGGGAGTCAATAATTGGAAGAGGAATGGGAGTTAGGGAGTAACTAATGAAGAGAAGAGTGGGGAAGGAGTTCTATAACTCATCTTAAAAGTGATGTAACCATGGAGGGTGGTGTGGATGCTCTAAAATTGAGTGGAAATGATTGTACAACTCCCCTTGAAATGATTGGATGATAGAAATATTGAATTATATGACATATAAATTACATTTCAATAAGACTGTGGTAAAAGTATATTCTTCACTTCTATGTATATGATTTATCCTTAGCCTTCTTTTCGTGATGGGAGTAGGACCCCATTCCTTAAAGGTAGGCCAATGAAACAATAATTGTGTTTGATCTATTCAAAAGACATGACTTCTCCTCTCTGAACATAATATCTTTGAAAAACCTCCTTCCACTTCTGCTGAACTTGGAGCAATTCTTCTGACAATATTTCTAGTTACTTGAAAGCTTTCAGGAATTGCATAATTCACTCATAAAATCTCAAGGGAATTTGTGGCGTCACAGATAGCTGAAACAAATGAAAAGGTATTATCTGATTGCTTGGCATTTTACCCTTTGTGTTATAAGTTTGGTTATTGTTCTATGTATTATTTCATCAGAACTATAATGAGTTTTAATGAATAAATAAATATTACCAGCATAGTATAATTTTCCATATCTGTGGGTGGAATGAACACCACTATGGACACAGAGCATACGCTGTTACCCAAATGAACTTTAAAAAAGAGTAAGGAGTGTACATTTTTAATTCCACTTTGGGCAGATGATCATCCACTCACCTTAGAGAGAACCCTGATTGCCAGCATAATTTTAACTACTTGTTTGTCAAACTCAACCAAAAATTAGGTGTCTGTTCTGTGGAATCAGTGTGAATCGGCTGAATTCCATCCCTTTGCAACCTCATTAAGAGCTTCTATTGTGTAAACTAGACTTAAATCTAAGTAAATTAAAACAAAGAATTCCAGAAGCATCATGCCAATTCTTTTCATTCTTATATCCCAACTCCTATGCCATGCCTTATGTACAGTGTGTGCTGAAGAGGAAAAAGCACAGGAGAGTACAGAGACTTTCACTCTCATACTTTGTCAATGAGTGGGAAGGGCACTGCTCTTCTCAGCACTCCAAATGCATCTAAAAGGGGAGAACTAAAGAAAGTGACGACAGGATACCCTGGATGCACTCGGATTCACTTAAAAGCCAGACCCTAGTCTTGTTAAATAAAATGTCTTGGTCTTTGACTTTGGCCTTCACTTGGGGATGAAGGAGAGAGTATCACTGACTCATAAGATCTTTGGGCCTATCACAATGATTCAACCCCCAAAATGAGTCTACTGTCCACAACAATATTCATTATGCCTTCTCTGTGTCTAAAGGTCTCCTGGACACTGAATCCCAGCTGCAATGTGTACATGCCTGCATACTCTTAGCTGCAGGTTAAAATGTGAATCTCCCATTTTCATTCCCTTATGAGATGGCAAGGGAAAACGAATCCAAAGAAGAAATGTCTGACACCTATTCCTTTATAATTAATAAGACAATTTTTATTGAGTTTGTTAACACCAGTGTCCATAAGTGATACATAAAATCATGTGGGAAATTTAACTTAACATTTATTTAAAAATAGAATTGCTATTTAGTTTTGCAGTATCCATGAAAAATCTAGGCTAAATAACTGTCTGCTTTGCCAGAGAGAAATACGCACTAACAAATGTAGTGATGAGTTAAAGAGCTGGCGGGGAAAAGTTTAGGATTTTGGAATGAGTTTGCTGTGCATGCTGAAAGAATTCATGCCGAAGCATGCTTCAAAAGCCAAATGAGTGTGTGTGAAGGAACAGAAAAATTCCTGATTCTACACTCTTAAAAGGGTGCATGCTATTTCTGGAAAGCATGCCAAGCCACATGGAAGCTGCACTGGGATTGCAACAGGGTGTAAAATACTATGTGGCAAAGAACACTCACACATGAGGAACTGGGGGATCCCTGGAAGCCAGCAATCCAAGAGACCAAGGGAACCAGCAAGCAAGAGCCATAGAATACAAGTCCAGGAGGGCCCCAGAGTAGGCTCAGAGCAGGTCTCAAGGGGGCACGCCAGCTGGTGGCATGTGTGTGCCCCAGCCCTCTGACCTATCACAAGGCCAGAGAAAAAGGGAGAACTGGCCTTAACTCAGCCAGGGTTTTAACACACCTGTCTGGGGAGGATTGGTTGAAGGTATTAGTTGACTCCATTGGTTGCATTTGGGCCCACTTGTGTGATGTACCTAAAGTGGGTGTACTCAAGGTTCTAGTTTTGCCTGGGCCCAAGGTGTGCTACTCTATGCATGCTCAGGTCTAGTTGTCTAATGGGGTACCTGACTTCTTTCCAACCTCCTTTATGGGAGCCTTTGCAAGCCAGGGAGAGACAACCCTACATCTAGATACCTAACTAAAAGAAATCAGCGGGTCTTGTAAACTCAGAGTTGCTGGGTAGGTGTGAACTGCTAGCCTTTTCATGAGCAGTTGAGAGCTTCCACTAATATTACATCTGAGAAAACTCAAGCTGCAAGTTGTACTCTGTTACATAGGATTAGTTACTATGACTCAGAATGACCACATAGCACCTAAAAACAACAAAAACCCAAGTTCTAATATGAGCCAGTGCTTTCATTAATTTCTATTAATTTTCATTAATAGAATCAATCTACTACCAAGAGTTATTAACACAATTGTACAATAAAGTGAGCCCCCCTTATCTTTTCCCAAATTATCTGTGGGCGAAAAGGTATTTGGTGGTATAGCAAGGAGAAATGCAAATCAATAATCACAAACCAAGAAAAGCTCTTATGCATTAGAAACGAATGAATACAAGCAGACCACACTCTGACTCGTGCTTATGTAGTCATAATACTAAAGATTACCTTACTCTTTTCAAGCTAAGGAAAAAATTTGAATCACAGAAGTCTAACTAGCAGAGAAAAATTCAGGACAATGAAGAATCACCTACTTCTCAGGACTTCTAAACTAAAGGAGATAGAAAATGTCTTGAATAACCCAACATAATTTTGTTATAGTAATTGCTTAACCATCCGAATTTCCTAATTTGCTGGACTCCAGTTAATGCATGCTTACAAACAAAGAAGGTAGTGTTAAAACAGAATAATCATTGTTATGCATATTATGGATGTGGAGAATAGAAAAGTCAAAGTACAGTTCAAAGCAAATAATTAAAGAGTAAGTATGCAATTACACATTATGCAATATCACATTGCAAAAGACAAAAAATACAAAGGCTTGAAATTTATCTCTTCCTTATGTAAAAATAACATCCTATGCCAAGAATAATCTAATGCTGAAATAAAAGTAGATATTTAAAGCATAAGCTGATGTAAAAGCAGCTTAAAGAGGAAAGTTTTAAAAATAAAGAAAGCGGGCTGAGCCCCGGTAGCGTAGTGGTTGTGCGCGGGACTGCGGCCCACTGGGATGGAGGTTCAATTCCAGCAGTGGGGCGAGGCCTCCTACTCCCACCATCGGAGAGCAGTGATGCCCCCCCAAAAAAATTAAGAAAGGATAATTATTGCTGTGCTAAACACACAATGAAAATTATGAAATCACACCTGAGTGAATGCTTCACGTAATGAAGGGATAAGAAGCGAAAATTCTCAAGGGCTGAGCCCCGGTGGCATAGTGGTTGTGCGCGGGACTGCGGCCCACTGGGTTGGAGGTTCAAATCCAGCTCCACAGGAGCAAAGGCTGGGCCTCCTACTCCCACCACCTGAGGGCAGTGATGCCCCGCCCCCCCCCCAAAAGAAGCAAAAGTTCTCAAAAGTCACTGCTTATAGGCACTGCTGTAAGGTGGTGTTACTCATTTCTATGGCAAATATAGTATTAGTCATATACAAGTGAAAGTCGGACCTTGACAGAGCTGCCTTGTTTTTCTTTACTTGAATAAGCCTATAAAACATTTTGGGCTAGTGAACCTTTATCTGTAAGACATAACAAATTGCAAGTGGCATATTTACCTCTCTGCATTCTTGATATCCCTTTATTAATGGCAACGAGATGGTACTTAATGTGGTCAAGGATCAAAGTACAAAACAAAAAATCCCAGGGCTAAAGCAAACTAACCCTAATTTTTAAACTCTTTGTTCATACTAATCTTGAATAAGAAAGTAATCTGGCTTGAAAAATGTAGTCTTCCAGCTCAGACCAAGCAGGTTGGAAATATTGCATTTAGCAATACATAATTAATTAAGCAGGATATGTAACCATGTTTATAATTTGCAACCTCAGAAATTCGTTAAGAATGAGTTTTCTGAAGTGAATAAAAAAAATGTTGCAAGCATAGTTCCAGCTAATTCTTTATACATATTGAAGAATGAACATTAATACAGAATTACTTAGAATAGTCTCTTGCATGAATGAACATTAAAATCCTATCACTCCATCTAACAGTATACAGCACTAGAGTAAATAAAAAACCTCCAGCTGTAATAATCAGAAAGAGATGTCTACTCAGAAATGCCAGGAAGTGACTAGCTCGAGGATGTAGAATCGGTTCAGTTAGGTGGATCTACAAGTTGTTCTTGAGATCAAATAAAGAGTGTTATGCTATTCTCCCCTAACTCTGTTCAAATCAGAAGAGATTCACAGGGTTGAACAGAGAATTTTACTGATTTTCAAAAGTATAACTTTGCACAACCCTTTTAACAATGCAAGTATCTTTTCTCTATTTACTAATTTGGTAAGCAGTTTATTATGCAATACTTGTTAGACTTCTTTATCCCTGAGAAATTTAAGGCAGAGAACAAAGACCTTCACAATATTTAAGACCTCAATATTAAAAAATACAATGCCTGTAAGCAATTATTACAGCATGTACTACCGAAGGAATGGGTGCTCGTGGTTCAGAGATTAAAGTGGATAAATGAACAAAGATGGCAATGGAAGACATGATCATAGATCCTACAACAAAAGCAATATTGTCAATCCACATGCTGGAGAATTTTACCATGTCCTTCGAGAAGGAGTCAGGAAGCTTACAGCTGAAGCCTACTAAATTCATCTGTAGCCCTTCTCTTGGGTATTCATTTTACAGTTTCCTGCACAGCAACTGCATGCACGTCTCACCTCAGGGTGAGATGATCTCATCTGCTCAGATCATTCTTGAATTTTCATTTTGATGCCACTAGCAAGACTTAGAATGATGCTAAAGATAAATGATTAGTCAGAATTCCGGAGCTCAGAATAGGCAGAGCAAATGACGTACAAACTGTTTAAAATAAAGGAAACTGCCTTTACTCACCAGGGAATTCTACCTGCTGCCCCCTGGCTCACTTATAAATTATATGCTTCTTTGTTAGAAATGCATATGGCACCAGTAACTGGGTGAAATGCTTGGATGAACCAAGGTATTGCCAGTTTATGTTCTACCTCATATCTGTTGACAAGCCCAAGTAAAAATTTTTTCTCAGGCCCTTGTTGATAAACCATACCCAGTCCAAGGGAAAGGATGTCTTAAAATGTAGAAAAATTGATGCTTAATACCTACCCTAGACTAACTGATCCAGAGTATCTGGGAATACTGGAAGAGATCTAGTTGTTAGAAGCTTCTCTTGATGTCTATTACATTCACTGACTGGTAGAACCCCTGCCCTTCAGCTCAAAGCAATGGTAGACTTCTACTAGAGTTTCTGACCTGTGGCCCCAACACACATAAAGGCTTTTGTGAATTAAGGGAATGGAAAGGAGTGAATTCTGTCCAAACCCATTAGAGATAAACCTAACAAAAGTTGGACCTGTGTTCTTTAATTGTCTGCTCAACGACACAGAATGATAGCTTAATAATTAAAACTTGTGCCAAATAGGAATGATAGCTCCTGAAATAAGATTTGTTGAAAAGATATTTGTCCAGATGGTTCCATGAAAAGAAGGATGGGTATCTGTCTAAGACTGGAAGTCTCCTGCAAGATCAGCAGTTTGAAACCGCCAACTGTACCAGCCACTCAGTGGGAGAAAGACAGGGGTTTTTTGCTCTGGTAAAGAGTCAGTCGTAGGACAGACATAGGACAGTTCTACCTGTCCAAGAGGGGCACCTGGAGTTGACATCAACTTGATGGAAGTGAGTGAGAACCCATACTGATAGTATTTAATGTTCTAGAGTTCTTATCTTCCAGACTCTCTCTTTCATGAAGAATTACCCCTGCAATGGTATGCATTAAGCAGAGTCATAATTCCATCAAGGTTGGTTTCCTCATCTCATAGTCAGAGCAATTTGTGGAAAATGAACTAGACAAGAGGCCCCTCAATCTGGTCTTGCCTCTATCAGTGAGTAGCTCAGTCTGGATAACAAGGACGCTAACTTCATTTCTCTGTGCTGCTCAGTTTCCCATCCACCTAGGAAAGGGATTGAAGGTAACATATTCTGGCATTCTGGAATTTGAGTTCTCAGTGCTTTGAAACCATTGTGTAGCCCTGAAATTTCATCATAGGCATGGATTCCACAAAAATCTATGTTTCATGTTTTGTGATTCTTCATGGTTAATTAAATCAGCCAAGTCAACGCCAGTAATTCAGTTGATTTTTTTTCTAAAGAAATTCATGAGCTTAAAATATCAGATTTCTTGAATTAGATAGAAATTTTAGGTGAAGGTTAACATTGGACTATCTCTATCCATGCATCCATGTAAAGGAAACAAGTGGTCAACACCGTGATATCCCAGAAAATATCCACAGACATGTCCTTGGTTGGGACGTGAACTACAGGTTGGTGATCTCGAGCATCTCCCCACGCACACCAGCACCAATTAGAGAAGAGGAGGCCATAGAAGGAGTCGATGTCAGCCTTTAGCTACTCAGAACTGTTAGCTTTCAAATTCAGAAAACAGTAGCAAATACTTTTTTATCATAATCCATAAGCCATTAAAAAAAGTTAACCAACTCCTATTGCTTTTATTAATTCAACTTTATGTAATGTTTTATCAGATGTCAGCACACTTTTTAAGTTTAATGAATATGAGAGCTCTATAAACCATCTGGAAATGCATTCAAGGGAATCGAGTGGGAAGTGGTCAGCATAGGTGTCGAATACATGAGTTTTGCCTGGGAGTTGAGTTCATGAGCAAAGAAGGGAGGTGAGTAAGTGACCTCTAAGATATTTTGTGGGCGAATGATTCACACACCTTAGATACCTAAAATTTCACAACAGGAGGAACTATCCAAGGTCAACACAAAGCTAAATTTTAGACTGAATTTTGGTCCAATATCTATGCAGCTAATCTGCAACTCCTTGAATGCATAAAGGTCTGTAATAAGAGAGAATTGGACATTTAGGGTTATTTACTTAGAGTAAGATGATTAAATCATGGCATAGAGAAGATAAAACTCAGGTATTTTGCTTACAAGATCACAGATGTTGCCTCCCATGAATTGAGGTCAGCACTGACTAGAAGGAAAAACTGTAATAATGGGATAGGTATAGAAACACAACACATAGATAAAATGTATCAGTAGAGTAATTTGTAAAACAATAGGAAATGATTTTAATATAATTGGTCAGAGGTTGCTCCAAACAATGAATGTTGCAGATGGATTCAGTAATATTGGCCACATTAAAAAGCATACATTTTGAACTGGAATAGTTTTCTTAATATACAATAAAATCTCATTTTAATACAATTTCTCATAAGAAACTTGTTTATAGACATGTAGCAGAAATGTCAGCACTAGAACTATAACTCAGATAAACGCAATTACTGAATATGCTCAACATCTTCAGATATATAGTACAACAATTTTATAGCATTATGTAAATGCTTTTCAAAAATTAATCCATGAATGGCCCATTAATCTAAGAATGGGTCCATACACATTGTAGCATTAAAATGATAAACAGCTAACCACCAGTTTGCTTTTTTTTCTTTCACTTGTTATTAATTCTCAAAAGATGCCTTAATAGGTTTTTTAGATAATAATTCATTCTAGTAGTCATGAGAATGTTTAAGGACCTCCTTCCACACCCAATGCCTATCTGTAAGCACTCT
This sequence comes from Nesogale talazaci, assembly GCA_004026705.1. Lineage (NCBI taxonomy): Eukaryota > Metazoa > Chordata > Mammalia > Afrosoricida > Tenrecidae > Nesogale > Nesogale talazaci. Next base: position 86,153 of record PVJH01004104.1, on the reverse strand, counting down.
CTGCAGTCCCTGTGCTGGCATTTTTGGTTTCTAAAGCCCATTCCTGGCTGGAGGAGTGATAATAGTGCTTTGGAAAGGATAACCGAAATGAGAAGTTGAGAAGGAAAACCAGTAAGTACATGGATAAGCTTACTGAATCCTCTTACTTTTCCTATGAGCTGGGTGTTAACAGACCTACTTAACAGGTGAAGAAAGAGTGACTAAAAAGTTCATTAATTTGCTCAAAGTCACACTGGAAAGTGTTTTGAAGTCCAGAATTAAAGCTTCCTTCAGTTCTCACCCCATCATGGCTTTATATTTGTCATATCTAAAGATGTGTAGAAACAAAAGGCATATATAAGACCAAGCATCAATAAATAAATGTCTCAAATGAAGATTGCAATCAATAAGGACACAAATGTTTGAAATTTATTTCAAGCTATGATCTGATCTAAGCACTGTATGGCCTTCCATTCAAAGCAAGATGACTTTGCAGGTGTCTAATAATCAGACAGTAGTGCAGATGTTTTCTTAGAAATGTTTGTTTACTTGCTTATAAATAACGCTATAATTTGCATAAATGCAGACGGAATAGGCAACTAAATATCATATCCACAGAAAAAAAAGTTTAGTGCAGCATTTAAGGAACGTCCATCTGTGAAGGCTCAAAACTAACAGATGTGATTCACTTTGAAGAGATTTCAAGTACTAACAGCATCTCCAAAAGACACGAAGATGCACAAACAGCCAGTAAAAAAATCATTTTCTTCATTTCAGATCAACATAAATGATATGGACAATTACTTTGTCCCGGTAGAGATAATAGGTGCTTTAAAATAGCTTTAGAAGGAAAGCATTTGTAAATATTATAAAAACTCACTAAATTCAGATTATATGACAAAATACTATTTGGGAAGGATAGAAGAATAAAGTATAGTATTTTTTCAAAATGTCCTACTTCCTGTTATTAATTTACTTATCCATATTTATAATGCATTAAACAATGAAAACATAAATTGTTTAATGTTCAATTAGAGACCCATTGTCATTTGAGAATTATTCTTAACTTCTTACCCCAAAAATACACCATTTTTGTTTAATATCTAGCTACATAATCACATCAAGTTTTCCTCAAAGCATAAACAGAAAATATTTACTTTTAGAACAGCTAAAAGTTTGAATAATACAATCCCATGAATTCTATTCAATCTCCTAATGAAGAGCATTTGAAATATAGAGTCTCATTTAACCTCGGTGTACCAACTCAGATCTAATTCAGGGGGATTGAAATCATGCCAAATCAGCAAGATTTTAGGTAATAATCCAGAAAACTCATAATCCATCAGTAATCATGGGATAGCTTATATAGCAGAGGTTAGAAATATTTTCTATGAATGGCCAAATGTCAAGTGTTTTAGGGTTTTTTAGGCCCTATCACCTTTAATACTTTAAATGATGCATAAATATGGACATGCACGTATTCCTGTTGGGAGAAAGATAGGGCTGTCCACTCTATAACAGTAATAATCTCAGCAACTCAGAGGGCAGTTCTGTCCTGTACCAGGGGGTCGCTATGCGTCAGCGTTCACTCAATGACAGTGAAGAAGAGTGTATTCCTGCTTGCCGGACTGAACTGGGCCAAGGGAAAGAAGGTGATAACAAAAAGAATCTTTAAAAAAATGAAGTGGAAGCACACTTCCATGCCTATGCACTAAAAGGAAAGTGACAGGAGATAAGACATTGCTGTGAGTGGGGAAGGACTCGATGTTCACACTGTCTGCCCCCCAGTGTCTGAATTGACTCTTGGTTTCTGGTTCTCCGGTAAAGATCCCAGTATGGACTCTGGGGTGGAGAGGTTCAGGTAATTAAAAAGGGGAGGTATGCTACAGAAAGTGAGCCAATAGCAGCAAACTCAAAGGAAAGCCAACCAATGATGGAATATCTGTCATTAGCAGAATAACAATCTAGCTCCTCATTCTACTACATCGTTCCATTAGCAGGATAAAGGCATAGCTCCTTATTTTCCTGTACCCTTCCATTAGTGGGCATGGGGGGTGGTATCCTTGGTGCTCCATGCCAAAATACTCCTTTCAATAAGCTCCCTCATTCTGTTCCCTTGTCTGAATTCTTGTACGCAGAACAAGACTAGAGAGAAGAGAGGCATGAAAACTTAACTCTAGGTTTGATAACATTCTAATGAAACTTGATTTACAAAAGTTAACAATGGGTGGATTTAGTCCACAGATCACAGTAGTTTGACACCCATAAAGAAGAAAGAATGTCTCAGAGGACTTTCCTCTTCAAATTAGCAGGATCTCAGACATGGTAGAATTCAACTTTAAACCTTTTGCCACAGGAAAAATGTAAGACCCAATCTTGATTGTTTCCCATGATCAAAACAAGTTTAGCAAAATCTGAAGTTAGCCCAGTGTCACAACCTTTAATGAGAAATAAGCACTCCCAGCATCTATTCCAAATGCTAATTTATTGGTTAAATGTGCTTACATTTCACAATTCAATAGGACATGTTCAGATCTCTCTTCCAAGCAGATGTTAAGACAACTGGGATGATTGCTAAAAGCATACAATACCATAAATTGCCAAGCAAAATTATCATCAAAATTAACTTATGTATCATCAAGCTGGGTTCAAAATGGTTCTTCCCTAATGAATGAGCATAATGCCTATGTTTATAATCCCCTTACTAATATAGAAAAGAAACACAATCTCTTCAGTGACAGTCAACAAATTACCTCTTTCTTTGTGATTCACATTTATATTTCTAACCAAGGACAGTGAGATGGGAAAAATAAGTATGCAGACCTAGAATATGATAAAAAATGATCAACAAGTATGTGTTCTATGAATAAGTAAAATGTTGAACAATAATTTTCAATGAACCAGAAGGAAAGCACAGATGGATCATAGGGCTTTTGTCTGGATCCCCTTCAGTAAATTTGTTCTCCCATTGTGCTCCTCTGACTGTTCACTGAAAGAGGGTGATTTAGCTAGCCTATTGCAACAAAGTTAATCCATAAGATAGGCACAGAAGTCAGAGAGGATGTGTTTATTGGGTGTTTATTGAACTCAAGAAAAACAGAGTGGATCCAGCCGTCAAAATCTGCTCTCTTGAGCAAAAGGTTAAGAGTGTTTTATAATCAACATGTGGGCAAAGGCACTTCTGGAGAAGTTTGGCCAATGAGATTGATTGTCAGGACCTCAGATGGCTCTTTTTGCTTGGAAATGTGAGACTGCATGCTAGTTGCAGGTATCTGAGTTGGGCCCATCACGTGAAATTAGGTTAATCTCAAATTCTAAAAGGAAGCAGTAACAATGTACAGTTCATCATGAATCCTAGTATAATTGGAAGATCAGAACAAGAGGGAAACAGACAAAAGGAAGCATGAGGTACACATTGAGTTTCCCTGTGTTATTACTACTTTGGATGGCAAGGCAAACTACTAGAAAAACATCAAGACACCTCAGTGAAAGTCTATTGGCACTTTGCTAATAAATGGTCTATCTGCCAAAATTCTCCTTCCAGTCAGACTTTGTCTCAAATCTTTTGGACATGTTGTCAGGGAAGACCAATCCCAGGAGAAGGACATCACATTTAGAAAACTGTAAGGGTAATTAAAACGAGAAAGACCCTTAACAGGATGGATGGACACAGTGGTACAACAACGCACTCAAACAATTGTGAAGAGGGAACATGACTGGGTGATGGTCTGTTCTATTCTGCACAGGGTCACTATGAGTCTGAGCCAAGTGAATGACACCTAACAGCATCTGTTCTGATCTCTTCAAGATGCTTCTGACATGTATTGGCTAAATTTAACTCACAAACATGCTAGTGAAACAAACAAAGAGATAATTCTTGCTAATATTTTTCAAGTTGTCTTATGAAAAAAAATAATTTAGTATGATTTAGGAGTATTGCACAGCATATAAAAGATAAATATTAACACTTCAAGAATGAAGAAATACAGATTAAAAACAAAGTAACTTATATAATGCATTTTTAAATGTTTAGAGTACCTTATCAATTTTCTTTAAAACTGAAGTCATTTAAAGCAGAAGTCATTTGTTGACTTTTTTCGTAGTTAATATAGAAAATAAACTTTTAACTACTCCCCAAGACTTCTTTAAAGTGTAGAAGAGCAGAGACAGCACTTTGAGAACTAAGGTGTCCTTGACCCAAGAATGCTTTCAATCACTTCATATGAATGTGAAGGTTGGACAATAAATGAATAAGACTATCGAAGAATTGATGCTTTTGCATTTGGTGTTGATGAATCATATTAAAAGCACTGCTGAAGAACAGAGAAATCTGTATTAGAAGTACAGCCTATATGTGGTTTAGAAGCAAGAATAGCAAAACTTCATCTCAGGTACTTTGAACAGGTGATCAAAAGGAGCTGGTCTCTTGAGAAGGACACCGTGAACATTCAAGTAGAAGGTCAAGGGGACAAAGGAAGACTCTGAGGCAGATGGATTGACACAGTGGCCATGACAATGAGTGCAAGAATCGAGAGGACTGTGAGGAGGGCACGAGGCCAGATGGGATTTTGTTACATTGTACTATGTTACTATGTTACTGTGTCTTGGAACTGACTCAATGACACCTAAAATAAGGATAGCAAATATTTACCCAACTCTTGGAAATTCAAATTTCACTCTTTCAGTTATGTCCATGGAAACTTGCTTTATCTGCCAGTATTGGGGTACTGATTCTGCCTATGAAACAACTCCCCCAAATCTGAATCTATTTAAATGATGGGAAGCAGAAATGAAGTTAAGAATGGATACCAACATACACTAATGTCTCACGGACCAATCTGTGGGTGGTTGTGGTAGCTCCATTCAAGCTGAAGGTGTTATTTACATGATTTCTATGTTTCCCATTCTAAGGTCTAGGTTAAAAAGGTATCAACCCCCTGGCTAAGCTCTTCTATTAGTAGAAAGGACAGTGAAAGAGGACAAGGCACACCATAGACATCCACACAAACCTCTGCTTGAGCCTAGAAGTAAGTACATCTGCCCACACCCCAATTGGTGTAGTTACATAATCTGGTATCAACTTGAGACTATTAAGCATGAAGGAGTGGAGTTTAACCTGACAATTGGGTTGTACCTGGAAGACCTCATTTGGAGGCACATGGAGATAAATAGCTCACTGGACGCCCGACCCAGACCCTGCTTCACATTCCTGTTGACAAGCCACATGGAGCTATCCTGATGGAGTCAGAGTCCTGGAGCTGGGGGAGCCATGTGGAGACCCGTGCCAGCACTGAGATGCTCCCACTGCCACTGGATCCACAAGACTTTCCACTCACTGGCCTCTGATCTCCCTACATTTGACATCTTTGCATGTGTTGCATAAGTCTGAAGAGGTATTTATGGATTCATATTGGACATATGAACTAATATTGAACTTATGAACTTGATCTGGGCTGGGCTGGGCTGTTTTCTCAATATACAATTGCTCTTATATATAAGGATATTTCTTGTATTCATATGAATTTGTTTTTCTATAAATTTGTATCTCTGGTCTAACCAGACTAACACATCAATGCACATGATCAAGTGCAAAATCAGTGAGACAAAAGTAAGTCTTCATTTAACTGAACAGGTGTTGCAAAGTAAAATCGAATAAAAGACCAAAAAGAAATGTATTTGGAATTTTCAAAAATACTTTATATGTGTAACCATAAACTTCAGGAATGATCAAAGCTTTGCTTCAGTAAAAAAGAAAATAATATAAAGAAAGAATAAGACAGACTACTCTTTTCCAGCATGGGCAGGTTTAATCCCTATAAAATATAAGTGGAGCTTATCACGTTAGGGAAGGAAATGTAATTTTACATGGCCCTGGGTATTTTAAAAAGTATTTCTGTTCCAGCGGATAACAATCAAGAATAAGAATTTTCATGGACTTGTAGTTTAGTTGTTGTTTTAAGAGATGCTATGATGATTCTAAATATAGATGCAATTGGTGTGCTTGCTACTGATAATATCCAGAAGGAATAAACTCTACAATTGTTATCATAAACAAGAAAATATTTTCCCTCTTTAATTTTTTTCTGAATAGAATTGGATAATAACCCAAGTTTAAATGAAGGAAGAGAAGACACTCTGTTTCCCCTTAGAAGTAAAGGGGAACATAGAATTCTCAGCCTGCCATGGTTGTTTTACTGTAAGGTACGGGAAACAGAGAGTAAGACTAATCTCTCGTTACATTTTCTCCTTTCTGAGGAACAGCTCAAAACACTGAGAGCTGCTAAATTATAAGTTATGCTTAATCACTGCCAAAGAGTGAACAAAAGCAGAATTAGAGTAAACAAAAATTATCCTGCAAGTCTCCACTAACATAATTACATTTCAGAAGCTCTGTAAGAAATGGAAAAGCATCCCAGAGCCAAGCCATGTGAGAAATGTGTCCCCTTCCTTTCGGAATTAAGAAACTGTTTTCTAGTTCAGCTCAGCAGGTATCTATCAAGCACTGTGGGTTGATTTGGTGAACAGTACCCACATGCTTACTTGCTGCCTGCTTTCTGTTGGGTGCAGAAAATGCACAATAGATAGAAACCACCAGCTCTCAGAAGCACCCAGTTCAAAAGGAAGCACATAATTTTTATTAGTTTGGGTAAAATAGAGAAATGAATTCATAGATTGTGATATACATATAAGAAAGAGATGTACATACAAGAGCAATTGAATACTGAGAAACATCCCAGCCCACTCCAGATCAAACCCATATGTCCAACATTAGTCCTTGTGTCTGATGCCAATCTATAAAGTCCTCTTTGGACTCATGCAATAATGCGGAATGCAGGAAGAGCACAGGTCAGTGGGTTGGAAGTCTTGTGGATCCAGTGGCAGCACTGTAAGTATCCCCGTGCTGGTAGGACTCTCTGTGTGGCTTCTCTACCTCCAGACGTGCGGTTGCATCAGTGTAGACTCATGTGGCTTCTCCAGCTCCCAGGATGTAGCACCATGTGTCTTGTCAGTAGAGTGTTTCTCAGGAACTGGTTCTTATCAGTAGAAAGTATGTCTCCCCCCCTTCAAGGAGGAATGCTGGAGTTTTCAAAATTCTGAGGAGAAGGCTATGCCCACACAGAGGCTTCACTGGCTATGATCCAATTGACAGACTAGACTCCTCCCCTTCACTCTTAATCTTACCAAGTCCTACATTGACAATAGATGACATAGCTACCACATAAGTATTTTAAATACTGGGATAAGTGCTATGGGGCAGGCTCACTTTTATTACCCTCAGAAATGAACAGAGCATAATTGGAGTAAAAAGTATTTATCTGGGAGGAAAACACCACTAGAGAAATGAGGGTTAAGAAAGGAAGGGAAACAAACAAAAGCACTACCATCTCATAAACACTCCCCAACTCACTGCCACTGAGGCAATCCTGACTCATAGTGATGCTGTAGGACAGGGCGGAACTGGCCCTATGGGTTGCCAAGACTATAAATTCTTCATTGGAATAGAAAGCTCCATTTTCCTTCTAAGGAGTGGCTAATGCTTTCAAACTGCTGAGCTTGCAGTTAGCAACCCTAGCCCACATCACGTTACACTACCAGGACTCCCTTGTCATTGCATGGAGACGCTATATAAGATTTCCAAAGTGGCAAAACCTTTATGGGATCAGAAAGTCTCATCTTCCTTCCAGAGTAGCTGGTGGGTGTGAACTGTCGACCTTGTCGCTAGCAGCCCGAATCCTCATCTACTACATCACCAGGGTTCTCAATAAAGTTGAAGCTATTAGGCAAGGCATCACTCTGAATCAACCGGACTCAATGTCTATGGAAAGCTCAAGCAGACTGTGTAGAACTCAGGTCTCAGAGTCAGAGGGCAGGATAAGAACTTTATTCCCAACTGATGTGTGAATGAGCAGAGAGGGAGCTAGAGAAGACTTTCAATAAAAGTGAAGTAGGAACTGAAAATTGGAAGTTAGGCTGGTGTGCTTTTAAAAGGTATATGGATATCAGTTATGGGGCTATTAAATGTATAACTAACTCTGTATATATAAATATATAGCCAGACGGGGGGCAGATGTCAAGGAAAGCTTTCTAAAGGGGATAACATTAAATATGATATTAGTAAATATTTAGGAGACTTACCAAGTCTAGGAAATACAAAAAAGTATTTCTGGAAGGACAAGTTTGAAGGCATCCCAACTAGAAAAGTCATCGCTCTTAAAAGAAACCACAGAATTTATTTTTAGAGTGGAGATTCAAAAATAGAAATACCACATGATCCTCAAAACCCACTGTGAGATATATGACGGACTTCAGAAATGATGGGGAAATTCTACGGTTTTTCATTCTATTTTTCTGCAAACTTTTTGAAGCTTCCTTGTATCGAGTACTGATAGAAAAGAAGAATCAATTTCTAGCAACCCTCCACATAGTCTCAGAGACTGTACATCTCTAGAGTATACAGCTTCTTCCATCTCCCACAGAGTGACAAGTGGGTTTGAATGCTCAATCTTTCATTTAGCAGCCCTGAATCTAACCAACAGCGTCTTCAGGTTTCTTATTTAGAAGCCCTGCCATGGAGTCAATTCTGACTCAGAGTGACCCAATAGGGCAGGGTAGAACTGTGCCTGTGGGCTCCAAGACTCAGTGAAAAACCTTGCCTTCCTCCCACAGGGCAGCTGGTAGCTCAGAACTGCTAACCTCTTGGTCAGCAGCCAACACATAATAGCATAAACTCTGCAGGCAATTATCTCACAGATAAATTATTTTGATCAAGTGACTTGATCCAGTAGTCTAAGATATTCCAGATCCATAATTGGGCATGATATCAGGAGAAACGGATCTCTGGAGAAAGGTATACTTCTTGGTAAAGCAGCAGAGCAGTGAAAAGGAAAGTCTTTTGAAAAGATGGACTGACATGATGGCCACATCGATGGGCTCAAGAATAAAAAAAAAATTGGGAGGGTGGCATGGGACTGAGCAGCGTGTGCCTATGATCAGAACCGACAGGGTGGCACCTAGCACAACAACATAGCCGCAATCAATGGAATTCTTGCTTCCATGACATTCAGACGAGTGGAAAGCAATGGAACAAATGATAAACCTGCCTTGAGTGGCTAAAACCTTGCCACTTAATACACTGTGTGCCAGATCTGATTTTCAACATTTTCTGTTTGTTGTCTTCTTCATATTGGGGTTTATCTCTGATGTATGTTGTTGCTATAGGCAACCCTCTTGAATTTTTGTTTTCTGTTTTGTGATAAATGAAACCCAGTACTGATGACAGAGACAAAAAGTAGGAAAAAGGTTCATGGAAAGGGGGAAGGGGAGGAGAATTGTGGGAGCAGGGTATCTGAGGGCTGAGAACAAGGAGTTCAAGAAGGAAGGGGAAGTTTTGAAACTGACTGGCGTAGCAATTGTACAATATTGCTTCATGTGATTGAGCTACGGAATGATGTGATTTCTGCATCAGCTCCCAATAAAAACGTTTTTTTTTTAAAGAAACCAACAAACTACAGAAAAAGAGAGAGAGAGAAGTAAACATCTACCCTTAAAAGTCTTCAGAACTTTGAATGAACTATGTGAAGGGTGATTGAACAATTAAGTTACTGAGCAAGTAATGGCTTCATGAATGATGTCTTATGTTATCTGAGCAGCTCTGGTGGAAAAGTGGCTACTCATTGGACAGCAAACTACAAGGTCAGCAGTTCAAAACCACTGGGCTCTCAGAGGGAGAGAGATGGAGTTTCTACTCCAGGAAAGGGTTACAGTCTCAGAAACTCACAGGACCAGGTCCATCCTATCCTTTTGGGTCACTGTGAGTTGATATCAACTCATTGGCAGTTATGGTGTGGTTTATGTTATCTGAGACTTTTTGCAATTGTGAAATGAAGAATATATAAAAGAACATAAAAGATATATGTAGTATCTAATGTTGTAGGGTTTAGTATGGTGATGATGATGGCGATGATGATGACAATAATGTGATGCAAGAGTAACTTGATATAATAAAAATTACTTGGGACCAGATCTTCTCCATGTTCCAAAATTAATCTGTGTTGCAAAGAGATTCATCTCTTTTCATATATATGAAAATGTGTGAACATGTTTATGAAGTATCATTTTACTTTTCCAGGTTATTTCCCATTTACCACTCTATTTCTTAACCTGTTTGATTTTCTTTAACTTCTCCTTTATAGATCCTCCAAGTTTTACCCTATTCTCAAAAACTGAATCTGAGCCTCCTTTCATTTTATCTCTGGCAATAGAGTATCAAGAGTAAGAGTCACAAGCATGAATAAAGTATATAGGTGAAAAGGAATAGCCTGTGTTACACAGCAATAAACAACTAGAATATGGGTGATTACAAGTCCAAACGGGCATTACAGAACAGTGAGAAAAATGCAGGTAGAATATTTTCCATGACAAGTCCTACAAGACAAATGGGTGACCTGAAGTCATGTCTAATGGGTGACTTCCTGAAGAGGGCAGAATGCAGAAATTAGGACTTCCAACTCTTGCAAATGGGAAGCAATTTTTTTTATTTATGGAGTGGCATGAGGGAATTCAGTTCTTACTGAAAACCAAGCTTGTCTGCCTTGCATGCTGACAATGAACATGACACTCCAGGTGGGGAAAAATAAGGGGGTGTGTAACAGTTCAATGTGAGCTGATGAGAATCTAGAATGAATGGGAAGTAGTGGTGGAAATTAATGAAGAGGAGTCTACTACAAAAGCTTGAGCCCCAAGTTGTCTATGAGTCAAGCAACCTTTAGCCAGTGAAGGTTGCTCAGGACAAACCATGGACAAGAAGACATGGAAATACTGTATTGATAGCATATGTCAGCATGGCTTTTCTGACATATATGTGACCATTGAGCTCAGAGATTTTTATCCACCACTTGAAATTTCTAGAGATTCTGGACGCTGTCCTGGTCAGCTTGGTGGGATGGGGTTGGAGACAGCTCAGACAATTTTTGGTAGAAATTGGTATGTTTTGATTCCTTTCTCAGTTGCTCATGCTTGTGGATTTTTTGTAGGTTTTCTTGGCTCCCCAACCCCAGAGCATCAGATCTTTCTTCTGTTGTGACTCTGGGTAGATTAGAACCTCTCACCTTTTAATTTACCACAAAATGAGTCAACCATTCGCTTTACCCAGGGACTCCTCTCTTGTGTTCGCCATAGTTAAAACTTCCCTAGACTAGTAGTTTTCTATAACTACCAAGACCAGTATGCCTTGATCCATTGAAAGTATAACTCTGAGTAAGAATATAACTGCCTATCTTGGGACTACAGTGGAGTATTAAAACTCCCTGACATAGGTATCCTTTTAAAAAGCAAAACAATGGTATGGATATAAATTGAAGTTCATATCCAAGATTTAAGAAATGGTATTTTATTTTATGTATCTTAGCCATGACTTCTCATTTTGCTTAACTGGTCATCATGTTCTCCAGGGTTGAGTTATAGCTTCTGTTTTGTATTCAGTGCACAGGAGGTAGGAGGATTGGGCCCTGTGGTTATTAGACATGCCTTCCCCCAGATTTTTCCTGAGGAGTGCTGTTGCCATTCATTACATCTGAGGTCCTGTCTGTGGCTTCTCTCTGCTCTGTTTCAATAGGCTTCACAGACACTAACTTCTTTTGAGAGCCTGTAATTCTTGGTTTGGGCCATACCAGCCAGTCATTTTTCTCTGGGGTATTTCTATCTCAAGGGTCCTGTCAGAGAATATTATTGGGAAAGTATCCTGCCCCCAAGAAGTTCCTGGGTGGTACAAATGGGAAATACAGTTTCCATCTGTGAACTGAAAGAGTGAGTTCACCCAAAGGTGCCTCAGGAAAAAAAAAAAACATGTATTAATGTTTCCAAAAATTCAGCACCTGAAAGTCCTGTGGAGCACAGATCTACTCTGACACATCTGCACTTACCACGAGTCAAAATCAACTCAAAGGCCATAGAGAACTGGTACTCTGATGAGGTACCCCATGTCTCTTTCCATTTTACACATCCCAGTCAGAGAACCTATTTCTTTAAAGAATGGAAGAAGCTCCTATCTTCCTCTAGCTTCTTCTAAATCTTTCTGCTTTGGGGGGGAAGATATTTCTATCCTGTTCTTTCTGGTTTTATTGTTTAATAATTTACCTCAAAAATCAATAATCAAAAAACAAGTTTCTGTTTTATCAAGGACTGGAAGGATTTAAACCTCTAACACTTCCAGGAGACAAAGACAGGGGGAGAGAGAGGGAAAGGTAGAGGTAGAGAAAATACCAATAGTCGTAATGCAATGCAGCAGATAAAGAAGGAAAAGCAACACAGTAACGTTCTCAGATCACAATCGTCTATGTTTGCATCCTGTCATGTTGTGTTTCATAAAAATTGTAGTGAGGTGATGAGAAAATCCATAGTTCTGGAACAAATTCTGACACAAATAGGAACTCGAGTTCAATGAGCTCCTTTTTCCCTTCCCGTTTTTCTTAAGAAGGAGAATGTTCATGGTGGTGCATTTATAAAGCTTCAAGTGCCTCCTCTCTCCTTTCATCTTCACAAACCCTTTCTCCCTTTCTCTTCAGAATTTTCAAATGACAGTCTATGTAATTAAGATAGCTTTATAAAAATCAAGAGAATCCACTGACTCATGAAATATCAATATTTAGGGATCAATGAACCTATCACTTTTATTCTTGACACTCATACATGTGTTTCTTCGGTAACACACTAAGTAACCAGAACCGGTGACAAGAGGCTAATTAGCATTATGATTTTGATGCATTGGTAACTGTAAACGGTCTTCTGCCATGGCAGCAAGAACCACAATAGGATATGAACACATCTGTGCGCGTGTGACAAAGTTGTGGGCATTGCTAACACTACTTCAGTTTATTGCTGACATCCACAAGGAACATAAATGCTAGATTTCTGAGAGAGGTTGGTAAAGAGATAAAGTAATTTCTATTGTTCCTTCCCATTGACTAACCTTCTCTATTCTGAGTCCCTGTCACTAGTGGAATTAGAATTCAGCATCACATTTGGCCTTATGAGTCAGTCCCCTCATTGTTGTTAGGTGCTCTTGGATTAATTTTGACTCATTGTGACCCCAAAGGCTAGAATAGAACAACCTCATCAGGCTTTCTTTGCTCCAATCCTAACCAAAGCAGATGGCCCCACCTCTCCCTCCCAGGGATGCCAATATTTCAGGGAGGCACTGACGAGTGAACATTGTGCTATCAAGGCTCCTTGAATTTGCACATCACTGTTGTGCTCACATCAAGATGAGGAAAGGTCAGATTCTGTCACCCGTGGAGACCCTATCTGCACTTATTTTTATCTCCATGGCCCTACTCTTTCATTTTTGTTGAAACATTTCCTAGTGTATTCGTAAGCAAATGTGAATATTGACCTTGTGAATCAGTTGAGAAGGAAAAGCAAGAAAAACCTACCTTGCCAACATTTGAACTTTATTTCTCACTTGTAGGTAAAAGTCAGAGGCACACAGTGGACACGGAGGCCAGGGGACTCTCCTGGCACCACAGGATCTTCTTCCGCTCACATGCTATCCCCCAGGGCAGGAATGATTCCCTTGCTTCTCCTTCCTTTCCTCCTTCTGTTTCCACAGCTGCCTCTAGCTTGCTGTGCACACTGCATGACTGGTAAAGGCTGTGACTCCACTGATCGGGGGCCTGTTCTGGCCCAGTAGGAATCAAAGGCGGCAGCTGTGACTGCTGCCATTGCATATTCATCCTGCTTTTCCTTCTGGTGTCCACTGCATTGTAAAAGTGCTAGACCACTGAGTCCTCATCCAGAGGGCTCCTTCCCCTTGTTTTGACTCTGGCATCAACTCTCTCCTTCCTGGGGATGACGAATAATTGAAAACTGAAGATGAACTTCCTTTGGTATGCCTTGGATAAGGCTTCTGATGCAGAATTTGTTTAACGTTCTCTGAAACATCAAGGGGAAGGTGCCAATGATAGCAATCACCTCTCTATGCCATATGTACAACAGACTTCAAAATGAACTGGAGATACAGATTACTTGACATGTGTTAGGAATAATCTGTGTGGGTGAATAAATACCAGACATAATAGCAAATATCAAATATATGGCCCTCTAATATATGGCCCTCTCTTTTGAAAACAAAAATTTGCTTTCTATAAGAACATTTTTTGCCTTATAAGCATCATATTGCATTAGAGTCTACAATCCTGAGCACTAAGTGGCAGAAGGTTACGGTTTGCTGTGGAAACCGTAAATCCATTTTTGAGTCTCCACCTAGATTCGGTCTCCATTGGTTTCTGATTATTAACTAGGAAAGTGAGTAGACTTTCCCTCAAGCAGAGATCATTAGAAGTGGGTTACTACCATTTGCCTAGGCAGTCCAGGAAGAGGCAGTCTAGGCCTTGAGAACTTGCTTGATATGCCCCTAATAGAAAACAGGATACTAGGGTCACATAATCATAAATCATACTCTGACTGCCTTCGCTGGAGAACCCCTGCACCAATCTTAAAATATTTTCTATCTAGCGTAACATATATGCTCTAATTATGTTTCCCTTTCTACTTCTGTAGTCCCACCTGCAACTGTGGTATAGTTCTCTGCCACCAATCAGGCTCTTTTGATAGTTTCCCTTATATTTCCATGACCTATTTAAGTGACCAGCTTTCTGTAAATTCTTGGACACCATTATGGCTTTGTGCCAATGGTCTCCTTTATCCAGATGTATAATCTTTGTCTTTGTCTTCTTTTTGTCCTTTTGAAGACTTAATAAATTTGTCTCTATGAATTACTTTTGGGACTTGGGCTCTCTTTTGTCCCCTACAACATTGTCTGCTAATTGATTATTTATGAGCAGACATTTGAAATTATATACTCTAGAAAACTACATTAAAGCCAAACTGGACATAATACATGCTCTATTTTTTCAAATTATTGCAACATTTAAACCTTAAAATGTGTTATTGAAAAAGGACAAGTGAAAAATACATGCATGTGTTTATTCCAGACAAAACATGTTAAACATGTCTTTGCTACCAGAGGATGGCTACAAATAGAGTCTCCAAGTAATGCATTTGTCTTGATAAGGTGTTTTTAAAAAGGTAATTTTTGTACAATGTAAAATTAATATTAAGGTCAGGACTTTTAAAATTATTTTAACAAAACTAAAATGGACATCTTCCCAAATCATAGAACCTGTGCAGCAAGTATACAAGAATGCGGCACTACATAAAAACATACACACATATACACAGTTTTTAGATGGATCAAACATGTTAAGGAAGATTGGGAAGACTTCAAAGACAAGCCAAAAGAGGGAAGAGCATCAACCTCGACAAATGAAGAGACTATAGCCTAACCATCGATGTCGGAAATCTCACATGGTTCAGTGTTTTCAAATTTAAGCTAGCATCTTGTCCTCAACAAGCATTTAGCTTGATGGATTCCAAAAGGATTGCCGAGAGATCTTCTAGCTCAAAGATATGGGCTTACCATCAATCAATTTGTTGTTGTTTTCCATTTTATTGGGAGTCTATTACAGATATTGTAACAATCCTTAATTCAAGCATGGCTATACAATTGTTGGCACCATTGTTTTCAAAACATTTTCTTTCTTCTTGTACTCTTTCATACCAGCTCCCCTTTATACCCATCCTCCTATTATCACACCCAGGATTTTGTCTTGTTTGGATCCACCATCAATATTCACGGAAGTAACAGTCAAAAGATCAAACGACCTATTGCATAAGGTGAATCCACCGCACAAGAGCTCTCTCACGTGGTGAAAAGGAGGGAGGTTTCCTTGAGGCCTAAGTTCTGCCTGACTCACGTCATGACGTCGTTCAATGGCCTCAATGGCTTGTGAAAGTTGCACATTGAATAAGGAGCACCTCAGATGCACTTGACAAATGGTGGTGATGGAGAATTTGAAAGTACCACGGATTGCCAAAAGAAAATAGAAATCTGTTTTGGATGATGTACTGCATGAATTCTCCCAGCAGATATGGAGGATGAGATTTTGCCTCAAGTACTTTGGCATGTTATTGGAGAGACTAGTGTCTGGAGAAGGATATCATGTTTAGTGATATGGAGGATAAGAAAGGAAGAGGTAGATCCTTGGTGAAATGGATTGGTACAGAGCCTACCAGACGGGGCTCAGATGTGAGAGCCCTGGTAAGGATGCCACAGGAATGTAGTGTTTCTTTCTGTTATACATCGGTGGCGCCAACACAATGGTACCTAGTAACCCCAACATAGAGTCTAAAGTGTTGAATGCATTACATATCCCTGAGGTGACCGCATCTTGAAGCTATATGAAGCATAAATGAAGCTAGCTGTTAAGCTCACATGGTACATCTCTTACATGCGAGGTCATTTCTCTTTCAGTGCTCTCAAGATTGTGTGTGTGCATGTGTGTGTGTGCATTCAAACATCAGGCAAGATATTAACTTCTAAGTGAACCCTGAATAATCAATGTACTTATCTTTTTATTTGATTTTGATACAAATTGGTCATAGCCATCACAACTGAGACATTAATTGCATTGAATATATGCATCTTCAGCTTTGGAAATTACTTACCACTGCTTTCATAGTGAAGAAAGTTCCTTGTGTAATGTCTCATAGGCTGATATTTGGACCACTTTGTTAACTAATGTGTGTGCATATACATTCACAAAAACACATGTAAATACATGTTCATGTATATTTTTCCAACAAATTTCCAGTATTTAATAATGGGCAATTTATCTATCCCTTTGCTTCTCCTCACCACATATTTAAGTACATGAGATGAAGTCTTGTTACTCTTGCTTATAAGGAGTATTCTTTCCATGGATCAGCTAGCAGGTATGAATTGTCCCCCTTTTTTTTAGCAACTAAGCTTGTAAACCACAGCACCACTAAAGCTGCTATACCAAGCACAGTAGGCATTGAGGACACATGATAAATAAGGCACAATTCCTGTGCTAAAATAGTCTATATGGTTTTAGCAGTGATAACAAATATATATGAGTATTGTTGAAGCATATATCAAGGGAAACTATCATAGAAAGGTTTGTTGTGCCAACCTGGCCAATTAGGAACAAGTGAGATTATTCAGGCTACAATTTGATTGGAGGGTGAAGAGCTAAATGGCTCTTAAAGGCCCATCTCTATCTCTCTGGATCTTTGGTGATGAGAACAGCATGTAGCTGCTTCAGCTAGCTCTCTTCCTCAACTACTGAGCTACACAACCTTTGGGAAAAACCAACCCATGGATTGTGTCACTAGAGCTCAAGGCTCCTTCAAGACCTGCTTTGCCATGCTGCTGGTGTGTACATCTCTTGAGCTAGAGGCCAGTGGATCCTATTGTCTTGCATTGCTTGAGTTCTATACCTGATCCAGCCCATGTCACTAAGCTCCTGAGCAGCTGTGGGTAGACTGAGTCAGCTGTCTGCTTCCTTAACCTTGGACCTGGTTGAAGGACTTACAGTATATTAACTGTCTCATGTAAGTGAGTTAAACGGAGCCTTCTTTACTGCTATGTAGACTAATTGGCTGTTATATTCCTTTGTGCTGTATAAGCCTATATAAATATATGTGTGTGTGTTCATAAACATGCTTTTTTTTGTATTGTTTCTCTAGATAACTCTACCTAGAACAATTTGTATGGGGAGTGGTTGTAGAGAAATGAGACCATAAATATGGACTTCTTAAATTAGTTATCCAGCCTTTTTAGGCTTAACAGCATTGATAATGCTATCTCTACCCCTACAGGCATGGCTAAGTATGCCACTATTACTAGACAGGGTGGTGTTAGTCCATGGTGTGAAGGTGCAAAGCTAATATCCACAATATCACCACCAAGAGATGAAGTTCTGGTGAGAGGAGAGGTTCTTGCAGATTATGTATTTGATATTTTACAGCAGTTTTGTCAGAATGAGAAGTATAGGGAAGCTTGGGGACTGGTCCTCCTTACAATAGAAAATGTAACCACGGAAACGGATAATCTCAAAAACTCAGAAGCATGTCTCAAGTGCTGAATAACAGACCTAAAAGTGTCTGTGTGTGTGTTACAAAGGAAAGTCTTCTCTCCTTTAGTAATAGAGCTGACTTTGCAAAACAAATCCAGAGTCTCATCACACAAGTAGCTGAATTACAGTGTTAGCTGAATGGCAGGTCCTGAACAGTGCCTGACTTTAAGGTAAGACCATTAATCAGAAAGAATTGGGGCCCAGAAACATGGAATGGAAACATATAGGCTGATTATCCAGAACAGGAGGGTAATGAGCCCCTAGAGTCCATTGAACCACCTCAGTCAATAGATCCACCCCTCCCAGCTGAAGAGACTAATCCTCTATCAGTAAAACAACTCACACTTGAGCAGATTAAGCAAATTATTCATGCTGAAATGCCAGGTGCAGCTTCATCTATAGCATTGCCTAGAGGAGATGCTTCACAAGATATTGCTGAGAGGCCTGAAACACCCTCACCACCCATTATTTCCTCTAGACCTGTAACTGGAATTCAGTCTCAGAAAGTTCCTAAAAGTTAGGTTCAGATGATGACTTAGGAAGAAGT
Source organism: Nesogale talazaci (assembly GCA_004026705.1). NCBI lineage: Eukaryota > Metazoa > Chordata > Mammalia > Afrosoricida > Tenrecidae > Nesogale > Nesogale talazaci. The sequence continues at coordinate 67,631 of PVJH01004104.1, read as the reverse complement.
GTGCTAGACTCATAAAGATCTACTCAAATTTTCTAATATGTATAAGCAGAAGCCTGGGGGATATCCATAGTAAAGGTAACTAAGGGTGCAGGATACCCACCAGTGCAAGAATGTAACATTAAACCTATCTGAACTCTTTGGTATGGGCCTCCTAAGCACACATTCTTCTTTCAGTGTCTCAGCAAGAGAGGCTAAGAGACCATCTAATTGTTCATGTGATTGGTTCACTGAAGCATGGGCTGCCAGATAGCCTAGATTAAACCAACTTGCAGTACCTGACCAACCTTGGTACACTACAGAAGGAGGCATACAAAAGTCTAGGACTATTAGTATATTGAAATTTGCTAGAATAATTCCATAGACCATAAAAAAGGAGTGTCCTGAAGCTATACATATCACCAATACCAAATAGAACAAGTTTTTGAAGTGGGCTCAGCATCGCTGAAGATTCCTGCAATACCTATTTTATGGCCACCAGTATTAACAGTGGGAAGTGCCCTAAATGAACTTCATTATTTGACTACAATGGAACTGATTGAACCCCATGTTGGTAGTGGGCAGGTGTCAACACTGAATCAGCAGAGATGGATCTCCATGGTTATCTTAATGGATGGCAAGGTTTGCATAGTAATCAAAACAACCTGTCTCATGTGGACTTATGGCATTGGTTTCTTAGCCATGGTTCCCCTGGAAATGAAAAATACATGAGAAATTTAATATTTACATGATCTATATGGACAGAAGAATTCCAGATAAGGTGAACATGAGACTAGAGAGTCATGACCACTCAATCAATTCCCATACCTGAGCCACTATATGAACCCACAATCCCTTGAATGAGGGCAAGACCAGGTTTATACAGTTAGTCTTTCTTCTAGTCTTCCACAAAGGAACCTGCAGCCTTTCACAAGAGTTACTGTTCATTGGGGGAAAGGAAATAATCAAACTTTGGGAGGATTACTGGCTCTAAACTGACACTAATTCCAGGAGATCCAAGGTGTTTCAAAGACCTGCCAGTCAGTGTGGAAGCATATGGAGGGCAACTTATCCATGGAGTTTAGCTCAGGTATGCCTCACCATGGGTCTAGGGGGCCCCTGAACCCACCGTGTTGTTATTTCCCCAGTTCCAGAATGCATCACTGGATTAGACATACTTAATAACGGGCAGAATCCTCATATTGGGTCATGAAATGTAGAATGAGAGCTGTTATCATAGAAAAGATCAAGTGGACACCATTGAAACTTCCATTTCTAGGAAAACACTAAACCCAAAGTATTACCTCATTCCTGGAGAGATTACAGAGATTCATGCCACCATCAAAGACTAGAAGGATGTAGGAGTAGTGATTCCTACCACATCCTCTTTTAACACACCTATTTGGCCTACTTAAAAAAAAAACTGACTGAGCCCCAGTGGCATAGTGGTTGAGTGTGGGACTGCGGCCCACTGGATTGGCAGTTCAAATCCAGCAGCAGTTCTCTAGGAGCAAGGCTGGGCCTCCCACTCCCACCAGAGGGCAGTGATGCCAAAAAAAAAATTGTTCCTAGAGAATGACTGTGGATTATTGTAAACTTAGCCTAGTGGTGACTCCAATTGGAGCTGCCACCCCAGATGTGATTTCATTGCTTGTGCAAATTAATACTTCTCCTGATATTTGGTAGGCAGCTATTGATCTGGCCAAAACCTTCTTCTCAATACCAGTATCAAAGGACCACCAGAAGCAGTTTGCCATCAGCTGGCAGAAGCAACAATACACTTTTACAACTCCCCCCACTAGGGGTACATCAATTCTTCTGCTCTGTGCTATTAATTTAGTCTGAAGGGACCTTGATCCCCTGTCACTTCTGCAAAATGTCACACTAGTCCATTATATTGATGACATTATGCTGATTGAACCCACTAAGGAGAATGTATCAAAGACTCTGGACTCACTGGTACATCTGCATGCAAGAGGTTGGAAAAACAACCCAGTGAAGATTCAGGTACCTTCCACCTCAGCAAAATTTCTAGGAGTCCAGTGGTTTGGGTCATCATGATGCCTAGTGGGTTTTTTTGGATTTTGGAGACAAATATGCCTCATTTGGGTATTCTCCTTCAGCCAATTTATCAAGTGACATGAAAGACCTCCAACTGTGAGTGGGGCCCAGAACAAGAAAAGTCTCTGCTACCTGCTGCTACTCTGCTTTGCCACTGGAACCATATGATCCAGCTGACCCAATGGTGCTAGAGATGTCAGTCGTGGATAGAGATGTAGTGCAGAATCTTTGGCATACCCCTATTGGTGACTCACAGTGTAGACCTTTGGAATTTCAGAGTGAAATCCTGCCATGCACTGCAGACACTTACTCCCCTTTAAAAAAAAAAACAAACAGCTGTTGTCCTGTTACTCAGCATTGGTAGAAACTGAACACCTCACCATGGACCACCAAGTCACCCTGAGACCTGAGCTTCCCATCATGAACTGGGTATTGTCTGACCCACTGAGTCATAAAGTTGGACATGTGCAGCAAAACTCCATTGTTAAATTGAAGTGGTACATACAAGATTGAGCTAAAATAGGACCTGGAGGTACAAGTAAGCTGTGTGAAGAAGTGACCCACATGACCATGGTCTCCACACCTATCATGGTACCTTCCTTCTCCCAGTCTTCACATATAGCCTCCTGGGGAGTGATAAGTTAACTGAAGAACAGAAAATTCATGCCTGGTTTACTGATGGATCTGCATGATATGCAGGTGCCACTCTTAAATAGACAGTAGCAGCCCTAAAGCCCCTTCCTGGGATCTCCTTAAAGGACATTGGTGAAAGGAAATCCTCCCAATGGACAGAACTTCAAGCAGTGCACCTTGCCTGGAAGGAGAAATGCCCAAATGTGAAATTGTGTACTGATTCATGCATGCACTGTGGCTGTTGGCTTGCCTGGATGGTCAGGGAATTTAATTGGAAGAAGGATGATGATTGAAAGGAAAACTGGTGACAAGGAAGTATGGGGGAAAGATATATGGATAAACCCTCTGAGTGGACCAAGACAGTAAAGATATATATGTCTCCTGTGAAAGCTCACCAAAGGGTTACCTCTGAAGAAAGGGACTTTAATAATCAGGTGAATAAGATGACATGCACTGTGGAGACTGGTCACCCTCTTTCCTCTATTACTTCTCTCATTGTCCAATGAGCACATGAACAAAGTAGACATGGTGGCATGGAAAAAGGTTATACATGGGCATGGGAACATAGACTTCCACTCACTAAGGCTTCTAGGCCACTGCCTGCTGAATGCACCCTCTTCCAGCAGCAGAAGCCAACACTGAGTCCAATATATGGGATGGTTCCTCAGAGAGATCAACCAGCAACCTTGTGGCAGGTTGATTACATGGGACCACTTCCATTATGGAGGGGGGGTGGCATTTGTTCTTATTAGAATAGAACCTCCACTGGTTATGGATGTACCTTCCCTGAACACAGTGCTTCTGACAAAATTACCGTTCATAGACATACAGAATGCCTCGTCCACCAGTAGGACATCCCACATAGCATTGTCTCAGATCAAGAAACTCTTCACAGCAATGAAGTGCCACAAAGGGCCCATGCCCATGGAATCCGCTAGTTGAATCATGTTCCTCATAATCCTGAAGCAGCTGCCTTGATAGAACCATGGAAACACCTCTTAAAGACACACTTACTTACAGTGCCTGCTAGGTGGCAACAACTGTGGAGACTGGGGCAATGTTCTCCAGGAGGCTGTAAATGCTCTAAACCAGCAGTCAATATATGTTGCTGTGTCTCCAATAAGCAGGATTCATGGGTGTGGTAGTTACAAAATCCAGTATCAATTTGGAACAAGGATTAAGAGTGAAGAGGTGAAGTCTGGACTGTCAATTGGGTCATAAACAATGAGGTCTCTGTGTGAGGCTGGCCTCTTGAGAATTTTGTTATTTCCTCCTTGGAGGCATGAGACATCTCTCTTTCTCTCTGCTCATTCCCTGGGAGACATTGCAGCTGACAAGACACATGGAACTACACTGGTGCCCTGAGCTAGAGAAGCCACATGAACCTACCCTGATACAACCAGACCTCTGAAGCCAGAGAAGCCACATAGATACCTCTGCCAGCACAGAGATGCTTATACTGCCACTGAATCCAAAGACTTTCTACCTACTGGCCAGTGAGCATCCCACACTAGGCAGCATTGTATGTGTTTCGTGAGTCTGAAGAGGACTTTATAGATTGGTACCAGTCATATGGACTAATATTGGTTTTAAGGACTTGGACTGGACTGGGTTGGGATTCTGCCTTAATTTACAATTACACTTTATATAAAACTCTGTCTTATCCATATATGAGTTTCTATGGATTTGTTTCTCAAGTCTACCAACTAACACAGTGGATCCAGGAACCAAGGGGTAGAAGCTGATGTAACACCACTCACTATTACTCCTAAGGACCCACTTGCAGCATTTTTGCTTCCTATTCCTTTAAGGCCTAGAAGTCCTGGTCTGGGGGAAGGAACTCTCCCAGCTGAAAACATAGCACTGTTTCCACTGAACTGGCAGCTGAGAATGCCCCCTCGCTACTTTAGGCTCCATGTAAGTGAGTTGAACCGAAACCTCTGTACTGCTGTGTGAACTAATTAGCTGTGACATCCCTTCATGCTGTATAAACATATAGATAGAGATATAATCATAAGTATCCTGATTTTGTTTCTCTAGAAAATCCTGCTTAGCACAGCAACCATCCAGGATTGTAATCTCAGCCAAGACTTTTTAAAATAAGTATCCTTTGAGGTGAATCATTTCCCCTGATAGATATCTATTTTCCTATATTATAGTAGCCTTAGCTATTAACATTTTGAACATTGCCTGCATATCATCCTCTTTATGTTTACCTTTGTAACTACCTAGAGTATTTATGTTAAAACTCCTAATTGCTTTCTCTGGCTTTTCATTTCATGCATATTTTATATCCTATTTTCACTGTATTGTTCCACTCTGTTCAGAATAATTTCCTCAGATCTAGGCTCCAATTTTCATATTCTTTCTTTAGCCAGATCTAATCTACAGTTTATTTATTATTTTAAACTCAAATCATCTTGTTTTCTGCTTGTAGAATTTTTTTTTTGGGGGGGGGGCATCACTGCTCTCCGGTGGTGGGAGTAGGAGGCCCAGCCCTACTGCTGGAATTGAACCCCTGTCCCAGTGAGCCGCTGTCCCGCGCACAACCACTACGCCACCTGGGCTCAGCCCTTGTAGAATTATTTTTATGAAAAAGTCCATGCAGTCTTTTCTTTAATACTCTGATCTTTTAGTATAGATTTAATTCATTTCTTTATTTAACTCAATTACTATTATATTTATTTTAAAAATCCCTTTCATATTATTCTACAATATTTAGGTATTTATGAGTTCTGAATCTCTATTGATAATGTGTACTGCATTTTCTTGTTTTCTTTATAATATTTTAATGAAGGCATTTCTAGTGGAATACTTTCTCCCCTTTGGATTGAGTGAAGAAAAGATATCCTGCCTAGGAATATTTTATCTTTGCCTCATTATATTTTTAATTGGTTCCAAATCAGTTGAATATTACCATGCAACCAAGTCTCTGCCTATGCATATAGGGCATGCTCACAACCCACCTTCTACTCTATGGTTACATATGGCTAAGCACAACTCTGGATCCCAGAATATGTGCCAACCATTTGTGAAAAACTGCCCCTTTCATGTCTTTCATGCCCAATTTTCTATAATAAAGTCCATTTGCATTTCAAGATTGAGTTTGTTTCAGACATATGGGCTAATATTGGACTTATAACTTTGAACTGGACTGGGTTGGAATGCTTTTTCAATGTTCCATTTCTTTTGTATATAAATCATTCCCTTATATCCATGTGTGTGTCTATGAGTTTGCTTCTCTAGTTTACTCAGACTAACACATTATGGTACCAAGAGTGGGGTACTGGAGAAACAAATCATAAAGATGGAAAGTAGATGCTTGTTTGACTTTTGCTTTATGGTATTGTTACTTCTTAGGCTAGCCAGAAGTCAGATATGTCCTTGCAATTGACTGAATTGTTTTCCGGAAACAATATGGGAAGTTAAACCTTTGATTATTTTGTTTGGATGCTGTCTTTGGTTGTCCTATATAAAATGGGAAAAATGAATGCTGTTAATGTATATCTTGAGTTCAAGGGTAAAAACTGCCATTTGAATGTCTCAGAACCTGTGTTACTCAAGGACAATGGTTAAGAAGGTCAGAACTCCTGACTGAAAGCATGGATCTGTTTTGATGCCTTCAGAGACCTCATTCCATGTTTTTGTGTAAACAGTAGTTTAGATAAGGATATAGATAAGCTTAATAAGTACTGACTTTGACTGTTTTAGGAATTAAGTTTGATTTCTGACTATGCTGTTTATACTGATTTCTTATGCCTATTATTGTAAATATAAGGATGCATAGAAATGTTTATTGGGAAGTATGAAAGGAAACTTTGTGAATCGAGTTGCCTCAAGCCAAGCATTGACTTCTAGAGGGTTTAGGACTCAGCTTCAAAGACATCTCTGAAGAGATTAACCCCGCTCCTGGTACCATAATGTGTTAGTCCGGGTAAACTAGAGAAACAAACTCATAGACACACATATGGATATAAGGGAATGGTTTATATACAAAAGGAATGGAACATTGAGAAAGCATTCCAACCCAGTCCAGTTCAAAGTCATAAGTCCGATATTAGCCATATGTCTGATACCAGTCTATAATGTCTCCTTCCAACTCATTAAGTCACAGACCAGTGGGTGCAGAGTCTCAACGCTGGCAGGGGTCCCCTCATGGCTCCTCATCTCCAGGGCATCCAGTGGTGGTAGAAGCAACTCATTACTGCAGGGGTCTCCACGTGGCTTCTTCAGCTTCAGTGGTCTGGTTCCATCAGGGTAAGGCCATGTGACTTCTCCTCCGACTCCTGCAGCTCCTCAGACACTGCCATCTTGTTTTGTCCATAATTCATCATCTCTGAGACTAACTTCCAACAACTGGGGAGATAGTTTCTCATCTCCATGAGGGAAATATCGCGAGATTTCCCAGAAATCTCAGGAGAAAGCGTTTGAGCTCCATGCTCACACGGAGTCCTCATTGGCTACTCAATAGCTATTTCCAGATTAACAGGCTAGACTCTACCCCTACATCTCAATCATGAAATTAACATAAGCACATGACTGCCACAAAGATACATTCCAATAATAAGACATGTTATATTAGCTTATTTAATTCTTATATAATTCCATTAAATAAAGTTATTATCCAAAGTATAGGAATATTTTGCTCATTCAGCAAACATCAATTGCATTTCCTCTGTGTTCTAGACACTGTTCTGGACAGAGCTGATTCATAGCAGACAAGGTGATACAACAGACCCAAAGTCTCATTCACAGCAAGTGCCAAAGTTTGACTTCAAATCGAGATCTGCTTGCCTGCAAAAAAAATTGTATCCACTATCTAAGACTGCCAAATGTTGAAAACAAACCTTAATAATTATGTCATTGTGATCTTTCATTTTACTTCTTCTGTTTACATCTACCTCCTAGTTGTCTCCTGTGACCGTTGCTTTTTGGCATCATTTTATTCAGAAACTCTATGCAATAGATAGAGTGCCTGACTGCTAAACAAAAGAGTTCCACCAGCTCTTCTGTGGGTGAAAGTTAGGGCATTCTGAGTTTGTAAAGATCTATAGCTTTGAGAACCCCACGGGATAATTCTATTGTGTCCAATAAGACTGCTGTGAGTTGGCATCAATTCACAACAATTGGCTTGGTTTTTAATTTTGGTTTGGTTTATTGAACAGAAAATTTAGATTCAAAATTTCTGATTCATAGCTTAATATTATCTTGTGCCTTTTTCCCTGAATACTAACTTTCTCTGCTTTCATTTTTTCCTTCCCCTTCAAACTATCCAGATTTGCCTTTTATTCCAGCTCTAAAATGGCAGTGCCTTAACGTCAACTGCTTTGTTCTTATCTTTTCTAGTTGTTCACATCTATTTTTTGCTTTGCTTTCCCAAGTTAAAACTTTAAATTTCTTCCACTGTTAGCCTCTCCCCAACCTTCAAACACTCTTACTGTACAGTTCTTTCATTTTTAAGATTCTTTGTTCACTGAGAATGCTTCTTTATTTTCTAAAATGTTTTGAAGGTTTTTCCCTGCTAATGGAACCAAGACATAAGGAAAACCTTTAAAACTTATATTCCAGTAGTTACAAAAGCTTCCTGCTGTACTGAAAGGTAAGAGAAAAGGAAAAAAATCATTAAAGAGATGGCTGTTTCTCATTCTGACCTATGCTGACACATAGTCTCAGAAATTATTTGAACTTTTTTACATGTCAATATTTTGGGGTATGAACTTATGATCCATAACTCTCAGTATATATGGCTATAAGGGTTGGTTTGCACATTGACAACAGAGGAGTCAGTGTACCCTCAGTGAAATCACTCCCTTCCTGAAAGACTCCCATCTCCATCACTGTATATTTGTGTAACACATCCTGCGAACCCAGATTTTTCTTTTTAAAAGTGGAGGAAAACATCTTGAGTTCTATTAATGTATGGATATCTTAGAATTAATAAATGAACCAGATGACCTTTCCTGGGAAGCAGTGAGGTAAAGAACACTGACAAGAATGAGAGGAGACTGGACAGGACAGGTTGGGAAAATAGAGTGAGAAGGAGGTATGAAAAAGCTACACATCTCAGGGATTTGAGAGGGTTCATGAGAGCCCTGTACCTAAGCAATGAAAGGAAGAAACAAAGCAGAAACAAAAGGTCAATGCAAGACCACAGCAGTGGCCTGAACAGAAACTACCAGAGTGCAGACATGTGTTTAGGGAAAGCTAAGACTCCATTATTAACTTGACTTTCATATGCTGCCACTCTGACTGTATTTTTTTATTCTATGGATATAATTATATCAGTTGAGGCTGTTCCCTAAGCCTAATCATTTTGTTACTATTGTTGTGATCAATAGCACAAGAAAGGCACACAGGTGATATGCAAAATGAGGGCAGGTGAGTGCTCTGCGGAAGGCAATCAGTGAGGAATGGAGGAATATGCATGATAGAGAAGCTGAGATGAATTTTCTCTCCCGAGGGTACAGAGAGTCTTTCCTTAGAAGTGGTGCTCTGCATTCTGACTTCTACCTCCAAAAAGAAGAGAAAATAATGCCTGTTCTTTAAAAGCCCGTACTTGTGATCACTAAGACACCAGCATCACTAAGACACCAAGACAAAGATCTTTACTGTTCTGGATCTGTATGCAAGAGAATTCGCATATGAGTTGTGGGTAAGAACGGTACTGAACTTGGTGGGCCCATGGTTTCTGGGGCTCATATACTCATGACTATTATATCAGACTGAAGAATTTCTCTGAGTGCTGAGGAGAAGCACATTCATTCCCTCAACTCGATGCACAAAGCCTCTTCTCAGTACCCCGGGATACAGTTTCAAAAACAAAACTAAGTCCACTGCCATTGAGTTGATCCCACCTCATAATGACCCTGTGAGTACACAGAGTAGAATAACTTCTTTTGTGTTTCGGAGATTGTGAGGGTTTACAGGAGGAGATAGCTTCATTTTTCTCCTGAGGATGAGTGGTTTAAGATACTGACCTTGCGGTAGAAGTTTCGTGTCTCTGAGCTTTCAAACTCTGTAGCAAGTATACTGTAGCAAGTCTACTATGGTAAGGCTTTAGGATTTAATACACAATGAACAGCAAGATATCTGAATGGAAAAGAAGTTACTTGTGTGAAATGCAGTGAATTTAATATGGTTGATCTAACTGTAGCCTTTGTTACTCCCATAAAATGACTTTCATTTTCCTGATAGGTCAAGTTAAGAAAAGGTAAGAGCTTATTGGATTATAAAATTCAGCAGTAAGTAATTGTTAACAAGATTCATTGAGGGTGCCATCCTGCGGTATATAAAGCAAACAATATCAGAAATGGGGGCAGGGGATCTTATGAGCGGCAAAAGAAAAGAACCAGGAGAGGGAAATGTTTTTTGGGCTCCACACTGAACCTTGTGGATCCGGGAGAGATCCGTTCATCCAGAGGAGCAACAACCACAGCAGAACCAGAAGTCAGAGCACGAATCAGAGCAGTGAACTTCCAGCCCACAGAGTAAACAAAGTTGAGTATTTGGGGGTAGCAGACTGGCTTGTGGAGTGGGGTGCCTCGAGTTTCCTAATTGGAGGATTTGAGTGACCTAACCCATTGACTTGGAAATGAATATCTTGAGGTGTCACTATCTGTCTGTCAGCTGATCCTACTGTAGTGGCTTGTGTGTGACTGTGATGTTGGAAGCTATGTCACTGCTATTTCAAGTATCATCAAGGTCACCCAAAGTGAACTTTCAGACCAAAAACTGACAACAAAGGAATAGGATGTCCACCGAAAACCCTACTGTCAGGTACTAAAAGCATTTTCAGGTACAAAACATGCATGAATAGAAGCTTTACATTACCAGAGATGTGCTTGAAGATGAGCTCCTTAGGGGCTGAGCCCCAGTGGCATAAGTAGTTGAGTGTGGGACTGCAGCCTGTGGGCTTGGCGGTTCAAATCCAGTGGTGGCTTTCAGGAGCAGCTTTGGGTAGCTCCCATGACCACCAGAGGCAGTGATGCTCCTCCAAAAACATACAAACAAAAAAAGATGAGCTCCTTAGGTTAGATGACACTGATGAAAGGATTGAGGAAGAGCGGCCTTCTCAAAGTAGAGGGACCATAATGACATGAATGGAGGAAAGCCTGTCTGATTAAAGCATTTGGGACCTTCACGTGCTGATGGAGCAGGACTCAAAATGAGAGACAAAGATAGAGCTACAAACATCAATAATAATCTTAATTTGAAATATACAAAGTATGAATGTAAAAAAATTGGAAGCTGTCAAAAACAAAATGGAATGCATAAAAATTGACATTCTAGATATCTAGATTCTAGATATTCTAGAGCTGAAATGGGCTAGAATTGCCCATTGTGACTCAGAAAATTATATGGTTTACTATCCTAGAAATGATGGCATTAAGAGTAATAGTTTCCCATTCATCATCAAAAAAAGATAAAGATATATATTGATGTACAATGTGTCTCTGATAGGGTAATTCTTATCTGCATAGAAGGAAACCCAACCTGTACAACTATTGTTCAAATGTGTACCTCAACCACTGAAACTATGAATGCAGAAATTGAAGAATTCTACCAACATTCTTCACTTTGAAATTAATCAAATGTGTAAACAAGATGTGTTGATAGTCAGTGGTGATTGGAATGCAAAACTTAGATATTAAGAGGTAGAAATAGTAGTTGGAAATTTTGGTCTTAATGACAGAAACAAAGTTGAAGAATGCTTGATAGAATTTTGCAGCACCACGACTTCTTCATCACAAATACCTTTTCTGAACAATGGAAGTAGTGACTCTCCCTGTGGATGTCTCAATTGGAATACACAGAAATCAAATTGGCTACCTCTGTGGGAAGGGACAAGGAATAAGCACAATAACAATAGCTAAACCAGGCCATGAAACAGCTGTGGAACACACCATCAATTGCTCAAGTTGAACCAAATTGTTCAAGTCCAAAACCAAAACCGACTCACTGCCATTATTCAATAGTGACTCGTCATGACCATCTGTTTGTTTTCAAAACTCTAATTGTAGGCCAGAGTAAAATGTCCAGTCTTTCTCCCAAGGAGCTGCTGGTGATTGTGAATTGTTGCTCTTGAGTATCAGAGCCAGACACATGACCACTAATATGAAGTTGAAGCTAAAGAACATTTCAGTAAATCACAAGAGCTAAATATGAGTTTGAGGATATTATATCTGAATTTTAAAAATATCTCAGGAAGAGATTTTATGCACTAAAGTCTAATGACAGAAGATCTGATGAGTTGTGAGAAGACATCAAGAACATCATACATGAGGAAAACAAAAGGTTATCAAAATGATGGGGAAGAATGAAAATAGCAAAGTTGATGTCATAAAAGACTCTGAAAGCTATGGCAAATGGAAGAGATGATAAAGCCAAAGAGATAAACAAAGACGTTCAAAGGATAGCTTGAGAAGAGAAAGTATAGCATTATAGTGAACTATGCAAAGACCTAGAGATAGAAAATCCAAAGGAAAGGCAAACCAAGCATATCTTAAACTGAAAGAACTAAAGAAAAGAAATCAACTCTTGAGTTGCAATACTGAAAGACTGTATGAGCAAAATATTGAAAGATGCAGGAAACATCAGAAGAACATAGAAGAAATATAGTCACTGTACCATACTGAACTATTAACATTCAACCATTTCAAGAAATAGCATATGAGCAAGAACCAAAGGTACTGAAAAGAGTTAAAGCTACACTTAAAGCAGTAACCAAAAAGAAATCGCCAAGAATTGATGACAACTGAAATGTTCAGACAAGCTGATGGAGCTCTAGAAGCACTCACTGACCTATGCCAAGAAATTTTCAAGACAATACATAGCCAACTGACTAAAGAGATTTGTTTTAGGCTGAGCCCCGGTGGCGTAGTGGTTGTGCGCGGGACTGCGGCCCACTGGGACGGAGGTTCAATTCCAGCAGTGGGGCTGGGCCTCCTACTCCCACCACCGGAGAGCAGTGATGCCCACACACAAAAAAAAATTTTTTTTAAATAAAAAAAAATAAAAAAATAAAGAGATTTGTTTTTGTACCAGTTCCAGAGAAAGGTGATTCAACAGTGTGCTCAAATTACAGAATAATGTCATTGACATCACATAAAAGTAAAATTTTGCTGGAGATCATGCAACATTAGATGCAACAGTACATTAACCAGGAGTGTCCGTGGTTCAGACCAACTCGGAAGAGGACATGCAACAAAAGATACCATTGTTGATGGTAGAGAATACCAGAAAGATGTTTACTTATGTTTTATTGATTATGAAAAGTCATTTGATTATGTATATCACAACAAAGAAGATAACCTTGAGAATGAGAATTCTACAACACTTTATTGTGTTCACATGAAACTTATACATGTTGAGCTTGTTATGCAAGCAGAACAGGGATATATTGCATGGTTTAAAGTCGGGAAAGGCAGGTGTTGTCAGGGTTGTATTTTCCTACCAAGCTATTCAGATAATCAGAGAAACTGGATTACCTGAAGAAGGATGCAGCATCAAGATTAGAGTTTGAGTTTTTTAATTACCTGACACTTGCAGATGACACAACTTGGCTTGCTGAAAGTTAGGAAGACTTGAAGTACTTGCTGATAGAGATCAAGGATTGCCACTTTCAGTTTGGATTATGACTCTATGTAAACAAACCTCAAATTCTCAGACTGTATCAGTGGATAATGTGGTAGGTTGGCTTATATAGAGAAATAAAATCAGTGACACACATCCACGTACAAGAAGGAATTTTATATCAAGAAGCAATTCCATATCAAGAAGGTGTCTGTGGTAGTTTCAGATCAACTTGAAGATATGAAAGTGAATAGATGGGCTATGATAGTTAGGATTTTTGTGCCAGCATGACACTCCTAAGAAGATGTGGATGGACATTAGCCTGTCAGTCCAGTTGCAGCTGATTGGAAGGCAGCCAAGATAAATGGCTCTCCAGGGCCAGGTTCTTCTCTCTTTCTCCCAGGAGGGAGGTCGGTCTTCTCTTTCTCTCTCTCTCTCTCTCTCTCTCTCTCTGCCTTCACTTTCCTGTTGACAAATCAAGTGAAGAATTGTGAGGGACCTATTCTCCGCTTCACCTTTCTGTTGTCAGGATACCTGACTGAGACCTGCCAGAGCCTTGTGATGCTTATAAGGCCATTGGAGCTACAACATTCTGCACCCACCAGCCTGTGATCTTGCATTCTCCATCATTGTGGGTCGCTGAGTGAGTCTGGAGAGAAATTTATGGATTAGTAATGGACTTATAAAGTTGATTTGGACTGGGCTGGGATGTTTTCATGATATTCAACTACTCCTTGATATTGAGCTCTTTCTTACACATATGAGTGTCAATGAATTTGTTTCTCTAGTCAATCCAGCCTAACACAGCATCCCCCCCCAGAGCAATTGTATCCTGAGCATGACCCCATAATCATGAGCATCATGTGAGTTCTGTGCGGCCATTGCAATGAATAATCAAATCAAGCTAGAACTGGAGGGTGGGGAAGGATCATTCATGCCAGCTTATCACTTCTCAGCCTTTTGACTAAGATGGAGTGAAGTGCCAGCTTAGGGTAAAGAAGTTGGCAAGCAGCCTTGGGAGCTAGAGGAGGTCAGATGGGCACCCCCACACTGTTTCCTCACCAGGTTTAACTTCAAACAAACAGCACCTTGCAAACCGTATTTCAAATGCATTTGTGACAAAGAAACACACTATCCATTGAGGTTCTTCCAGATGAGATTGGGCAGTGGGCTTCATACTTGTTCATTCTGGTTTGACCACTGCTGAGAATATGAATGTTCATCCCAGATACACTGATGTGAAATCTGCATTTTAACAAGATCACTAGGTGAATGTTATAATCTAGTTACATAATCTAAAGGGGTGGAGTTTAGCCTATCAACCAGGTCACTGCTTGATGACCTCATTTGGAGGCACAAAGGAAATAAATAAAATAGCTCACTGGAGGCCACATAGACTCTCAGATTCATCTCCCTGCTGTCAAGCTACATGTAGCTACCCTGTTGCAGCCAGAGCCCTGGTACTGGAGGAGCCACATGGAGACTCATGCCTGCGCTAACATACAGTGACTGAGATACTGCCACTATATCCCCAAACTTTCCACCCACTGACCTCTAATCTTCCTACATACAGCATCATTGAATGGCTACGTGAGGTTAGAGAGGAAATTATGGACTTTTGTTGACATAAGGGGTAATATCTGACTTATGGACTTGATCTGGACAGTGCCGGGATGTTTTCTTAAAGTATAATTGCCCTTTGATATAAAGTTCTCTCTTAGACACATATGAATGTCTATGAATTTGTTTCTCTAGTCAGCCCAGACTAACACAAGATTCCAACATAATTCTCATGTCCACATAAACACAGATTCTAATGCAGTATATCTGAAGGGGCAAATACCAATACTCAGCAGAGGTCAGACTATAAGGAACCACTTTGAAGCCCTTTTCCCAGGAGACACTTCTATGTGGTCCACTCACTTTCTTCTGCAGCTAAAACACAGCAGCTTCACAATCTTCTCCTCATTGTGCTCCAGGAATCCATGAAAAGTTCACAGAAATCAGTACCCTAGATGAAACCTATTTTAGATCTTATGGCCAAGTTTCTAGCATGGACCAGCAGAACCCAGACTAAGCAAATCTTTCAATTGATAGAAATACCTTTTATCTTTTCTAACCACTGGCACTTTGACCTCTCTTTCCATGGCCAGCTGTTCAGAATGTTCAGAGCTTTCCTTACTCTTTGGGCTACAATCATCATCCAAATAATAGAGAACTCACAGGTTTGCATTTGTTTACTGGGTAGTTCGAGGTAATTAGTTATCAGTTTTTGATGCATCAGGTAACTGGTCTTATGGAATCTAGCTGTGCTGCTTCCTATGTGAAGAAGTGGTATAAATGTGCTTCCGCTGAGGGTCAGCCTGCCTCCTGGAATGGTTCACGGCGTTATGGGTCCTCTTAGTTTATGTTTATTTGAGATCTGTTAGCCAAGGGTCATGATATTCATTTGTCTGGGGTCGATTTAGCTGTCTTGTTTAGAAGCTTTCCTTTCAGAATGACTATTACTTTGTTTGCTGATGAGCAGGTACATTCCTTTGTTGAGATTTCAAGGCAAGCAAGTTTGGTGAAGAATGTGAGCGTGAGCTTCTTAAGAGAGTCCGAAATTCTACAGGCCCTGATCCAGAATGTGCCTCCTAGGCACTTGAAAGCCCTCGCTCTTCCCTTTAGTCTTGAAGTCCTCTCCTGGCTCCCAAAAAGGTGTGTCTCAGAATTTTGAGCATTCTGCATGAGTTAAGATGACAGTTGGGGATTCAGTGAAGAAGTAGGGAATCTCTGTCTTCATGCTTTATCTCAAAACAAGGCAAGAGAGACTCGCTTTCTTCTCTTCAAAATATCACGCACTCTTTCTGAGACAGGCACACTACTCAGTGTCCAGCACAAGTACACACTCACACACCACACACTCACACACCACACACACACACACACACACCTTTATTTTTTCTTTTTTACTACCGAGAAAAATTGTCCAGTGATCTAGACTCGAATTTCCTCACAGCAGTCATATTTTTTCTTCCTCCTAGCTCCTAAGGTCTATACTTACTCTGTCTTATGTTGTTGGTTACTTTTCACTTTACATAACACACACGCCCCTCAATTTCCTTTCTGAACTATAGGATCAGATGTCCAGCCCCTTATTGATGACTTGCATAACCTACCTGTATGGCCTGCAGGTTCCCATTCCATGGAGTCAGGAGAGAAGAGGCTGTAAGGACAGATGTGCAGTGTTAGGTTTTCAATTAAAATTTTCCCCAAAACCCAGGGTACCCCTTGGCTCTGAAGAGAAACCAAAGGTCACTCATCAAGTATCTTTCTTCTGACTTTAAACATATTGATCACAGGAAAGATTAAAATCTTCGGACCAAGACTTCTGGTGTGGTGTATTATGCAATGATTACTAATGGATGTAAGCGAGAAAGAGAGGTTAGGTGGTCCTTAAGGAGACCTGATGGCATCGTGGTTACATATGGGACTGCCAGCTGCAAGGTTAGCAATTTGAAATCACCAGTCACTCTGAGGAAGTAAGATGGAACTTAGGAAAAGAGTTTCATTTTGAGAAATGTACATGCACACCGCTGCCCCGTCCCATATGGCCATCGTGGTGGACATTGACTGCATGACACTGAGTTTGGTTTGGGGCTCAATCTTGCTGATCTAGTAAACATGTACAGTCTCTAAACCCCAAGAAACTGTTTTACTCTTCCCTATAGGGTTCTCATGGGTCAGAATTGACTTGATGGCTGTGGCGGAGCCAAGGCTACTGCAGAATCCATGACATACAGAGCTTTCATGCCAGGTGTTAGAGAAGTCCTCCAGTGTGTGATTTATTTATTCGCAGAATTCACAGCACAGCGAAGTGTACCAGGCACGGCAATAGGTGGTAGCGGTTGTATCATTCTGGAGTGACTAGAGAAACAAACCCAGAGACACTCATATATGTGTAGAAGAGAGAGCTTTATATGAAAGAGTAATTGTATAATAAGAAAACAGCCCAGGCCAGATCAGGTCCTATATTATCTCATCTGTCTGATACCAGTCTATAAGTTCCTCTTCAGACTCACACAACATATGCAATGATGCTGGATGCAGGAAGCCCCCAGACCTGTGGAAAGGCTTGGGGATCTAGTGGCTGTGGAAGCATCGCCAGGGCTCTGGCTGCTGTCAGCGTGGCTCCATGTGGTTTATCAACAAAAATGTATAACAGAGAGGGTGTATGTGGCATCTCCAGAAAGATAGGAGTTCCCAGAATCCTCAGGAGAAGGCCACGCCCACCCAGAGGCACTATTGGCTATGCCCTGATTGACAGAATAGACTCCACCCTTTCCCTCGAGTTGACAGGAGATTACATAACTGTCACAGGGATATAGTAGTGAATATATTCTATACTATATAATAAATACGATTGCCTTCCTGAAAACCTTGATGGTGCTTGGTTGAGGAGTGAAGTCAGTGGTTGAGATTTCAACAGAAGGGAGAAAAAGGGGGACTGAATCTGAATTCACTACCCTCAAGCAGGTTCTGACACAGAATAACTCTAGGACAGACTAGAGCTGCCCCGGCAGCTTTCTGAGATGAGAATCGTTAGCGAGATAGAGAGCCTCATCTTTTCCTTCCCCAGGAGCAGCTGGTCATGGGAACTGCCTGCATTGTAGTCAGCCATCCGACTCTTCAGCCGCTCTCCCAGCAGGCCTGCACTGCGATTCCAAAATGCAATAAGTACATGAGTCACTAGGTAATGGATAATGCGTATTTTGTGGGGAAGGAGGGGACTAAGCAGGGGAAGGAAATTGGAAATGCAATGGGGATTTAAGAGGCAGAGGTGATTTTAAACAGGATGTTCAAGGAAGTACAATGGTGGAACAAGAACTTAAAGGAGGGAAGGGGAACAAAAATTTCTACGGGAAAGGAATTCCAGGTAGAAAGTCTAAGACAGCGGATCTCAACCTGTGGGTCAATGCCTTTCCCAAGGATTGCTTAAGACCATTGGAAAACACATAAATATTTCACAGTTTATAATTATATATTGTTTTGTGATTAATCACTATGCTTTTTTAAGTTTATTTATGTTCAATTTGTGACAATGGGCTGAGCCCCGGTGGCATAGTGGTTGTGCGCGGGACTGCGGCCCACTGGGATGGAGGTTCAATTCCAGCAGTGGGGCTGGGCCTCCTACTCCCACCACTGGAGAGCAATGACTGCCCCCCCCCAAAAAAAAAAGAAAAGAAAATATATCCTGCATATCAGATATTTTATTTACATTATGATTCATTTATTTATATTATGATCAGATATTTTATTTACAGTAGCAAAATGGCAGTGATGAAGTAGAAATGAAAATAATTCTATGGTGGGGGATCACCATAACACAAGGAACTGTATGAAAAGGATCACAGCATTAGGAGGCCTGAGAAGCAACCACTGGTCCAGGAAGTGGCATGCCCTGAGTGAAGAGGGATCTTGGGGGCTTCAAGAATGACAGGCCAGCGCAGCTGGGATGAATTGTCTGAGAGGATAAGCTATAAGAAAGGATATTGAAGATGAGATCCCAGAACGTCTGAAATGGAAAGTCAGTGGGAGATTTTAACTAAAAAAAAAAAGGAAAGAAACAAACAAGCAACAACAACAACAAAAACCCTCAGTCATGGAGTCAATGATTTTGACTATGAAACTAACTTTAAAAGCATTATTCTGGCTGGTATGTTTCAGATAGACCAGCAGGGCCAAGTGTAAAATCTGGGATATGTTTGGGGGTTGTTTCAAAATGGTAGATGAGAGTTTGTGTGGTTCCAACGATGATGGTAGCAGTGGAGGAGGTGGAAAATGGACACTATGTATACTGCTGCGTAGACAGAGGTCAATGGTAGCCTTTGCTGATTGAATATGGAGCATGAAGCAAAGAGAAAATTCAAAGGTGAAGGTATCGCATTTGGCCTGAGAAACCGGAAGGAGAGAGTTGCTAATTTTTATGATTAAAAAAAGATTGGTTTGGAGAAGTTATAAAGTAGAGCAAGGCGAGAAACTTGATTGGGCCACGTGGTGTTTGAAGCACAGTTGCTGGCAGGAGTAGGCTGTTGGGGATAACAATGATGTAAGACTCAATGTCATAACAATGATGTAAGCCAGTGTGAACACATCTGTTTGGGCCAGGGAGAACAAAGGCAGCACAGCACAGCGACCCAAGCTCTTGTGGGTGGCATTTTGACCGGAGTAGAAATGGGGAGCACAGGCTCTTTGGGGCCCCAGGGATATTTGCAGATCTCGGCCTTGTCTGGCCCCGGCTAGAGGCGTCTCAGAGGAAGTTTCTGCTGGGTCCCATCTTACTGAAACTGCCTTCTCTGCTGAGCCAGCGGCAGAAAGCCCTGACCAGGGAGAGCATAATGCAGATTGAGCAAACCCAGGGTCCCCAAAGGCACCTCCACTAAACCACCACCACCTCACTGCCATGGAGTCAATTCTGACTCGTGTGCACCCCAGCAGGCAAACTGGAACTGCCCGTGGGATGTCCAAGGCCGTACATTTATAAGAGCAGAGCGCCCTCTCTTGCTTCCTTGGGGTGGGTTGCGGGTTTGAACTCTGCTGGGGTTCGCAGTCCAGCATAACCCACGAGATGGCCAGGGTGCCCTCCTGGGGTGACACGCGCAAACTGCATGGAGTGGATCCATCTAAGTCACCGGCGTGGAAGAGAACGGGGATTGAGAATTGGGGACTGGGCCTCCCTTGTCACAAATGAAGTTGCTTCCTGGTCACACACAACAGCTGGGCAAAAGTGGGACTCTGGTCCCCAGAAGAGGGTCTGGTGTCTTGGCAACCAGACACCTCAAGGGGCAAAAGGCCCACAGGGACATATTCTCTGGGTCTTCCCAGGCAGACACTAGGTGATGCATGCTAGTATTGAACCAGACGAGGCAAGTGCTAGGTATCTTCTAAAATGAGAACAATATTAAAACTCCAACCAGCTGTAGAAGAGAGTATGACAAGGACTAAACCCACGGATAGCGCTAGCTAGCTTAATCCAAGATTTTCTGACAACCTATTTAAAACGATGCATAAGTAAGTTTTTTATTCTGTGCTTTGGAAGCCCAGATGAAATACTTATTTCTAAAAAACCAAGTGTCTCTGCTTCTAAGCCTCAGTCAAATCAGGAACATGCAATCAGTTGTATTTTTCCAGCACCATGAAAATAATGCATATCCTTACTCTCTTCCTTAGGGGAGCACAGCACATGAGCGTCAATAAACAGGTTTATCTTTCATCTGCCTTCCCGAGGGGGTGGCGCGTCTTCCTCACTAATTCACTGGGGCGGAAATGGTTCACAGGAATCTAGTCTGTGGGTTTTATGGTAAGAGTTCATTTGGTGGAGACATGCACGATACTCTTAAGTGAATACACTTCAAGGCATTAAAAAGGAGCCCTGGTGGTGTTATGGGTCAGGCACTGGACTGCTAAACTAAGGGTAGTGGTTCAAACCCACCAACTGCTCCATGTGGGAAAGAGGCTTTCTGTGCCTGTAAAGATTTACTGTCCCAAAAATCTTATCTCAGATCACTATGAGTGGGAATGGAATTGAGGGCAGAAGGAGTTAAGACTAACTAGTTAAAATGCATTAGTTGTTTTAAAATGTATGTGCATTCTATTACACATATACACGTATATATAAGCTACGATATATTGCATATATATACCTATATGTGTACATGTGTATATACGCCCTGGTGGCATAGTGGTTATGAATTGGACTGTGATTTGAGAGCTCAGAGGTTGGAAACCACTTAGCTGCTCCGTGGGAGAAAGAAAGCCTTTCTATGCCCACAAAGATACAAATTCAGAAACTCACAAAGACAGTTCTATGTTGTCCTATAGGCTCGCTGTGCATCAGCACCGACTGGAGGGTAGTGAGTTTTGTTTTGTTTTGTTTTTCGTATATATTAAAGACATCTCACCCAACCTCCATCACCACTAACAAAAATTTGTGAAGAGGAAGCGACAGAGAGGTTTGGTGAAACAGTGAAAAGTGTTAGTTTCCTGCCATCTAGTGGTTATGTAGAGTATTACAGGTACCCTTTTAAATTTTATGATTATTTTTTTAAATTTTGATCATTTTATTGGCACCTCTTACAAACATTATTATGTAGTTCTAATCTATAGTGAGATCACATCGAGAAGTATTGTACAATTGCTACCCCAATCAGTTTTAAGCTTTTTCTTTCTTCTCGAACTCCTTGATATCAGCTCCCCTCTATTCCCTCCCTCCCTGACCAGACCTGCCAGGAAGAATCCTTATCGTCTATGAGTTAGTCTTACAGCACGTAGCCTCATAGAGACCTTAGGGTCAGAGCTCAACTGTCTCACAGGGTTTCCTGGACTGCTAACATCACAGGAGCAAATCACCAGCTCTTTGATCCCAGACTTCAGCAGGTGCACCAGCAGCTGACCTTTTGGTTAGCGGTCAAATGCTTTAACCCTTGTGTCATCAGATTTCCTAGAAGTCATAACAGATAAAGGGTGCCCCCCAAAAATGGGCTTTCTCCCCAAAGCTATATATATACTCCTATATACTTGAGTATAAGCTGAAGCAAATATCAGCGGAGGCACCTAATTTTACCACAAAAAAATTGCATTTAAAATGTGTCGAAAAACTCAGTCTACACACGAGTATATATGGCATTTAAATATTTTTACCAAGCAACTGTATTACCTTCAAAGTATTCTTCATTACACTTAATACATTTGCCAAATCTGTGATTCCATTCTTAGAAACATTTTTCAAACTCAGCTGTTTGGATGGCTGACTGCACTTCCCTCATTTTTTCTTCACCTCTTTTGCGCCATCTATTAGCTGTCCTTTCTTTTCCCGCTGCATTAGCGGAAACAAAGAAGTCTCACAGAACGAGGTCAGGTGACTAAGGTACACGGGGGCAAGAAAGACATGCTGTTTTCTGCCAAAAACTAGTGGCTGCATGAGCAAGTGCATTGTTGTGGTGGCAAAACCAGTCCCCCATCTTCCACAAGCCAGGCCTTTTTTATTTTTGTCTGACACTGTTACACAATCTTTTTAAAACATCTGAATAGAAATCTTGGCTTGATTCACAGTCTGATGGGTGGAATTAACTCCAAATGTACTACATATGAGTTGACATTTTTGTCCATTAGGGAAGGTGATGGACATCCAGAAAGAGGTTTGTCATCAGTCAGCATTTCACCTTTTTTGAAATTAGAAACCCACTGTACACTTGAGTTTTTCACATAGTACTGTCCTTGTAGGCTGTGTTCAACATTACTACAGTTTCTGTGGCATTTTCCCCCAATCAGGAAACAAGGTTTCACAGCTATATGCTATTCTCTTAGATAGATAATCACACAAAAAACAAGATT
Organism: Nesogale talazaci; assembly: GCA_004026705.1. Lineage (NCBI taxonomy): Eukaryota > Metazoa > Chordata > Mammalia > Afrosoricida > Tenrecidae > Nesogale > Nesogale talazaci. Next base: position 45,014 of record PVJH01004104.1, on the reverse strand, counting down.
TGAGCAAAACTGCTTTCACAAAAAAAAAAATTCACTGTGACCACAGATCCTTCCCAGGTAATGCAACTAGATGCGCAAACTCAGAGTTGCCGAATGCCCCCTTAGTGGGAAACAATGTGTACTGCAAAAGTTCCACCTAGCAGCGCTTTTTTACCTCCTACTGGTAAGCAATAACATAAGACTAGCTGCTGACATCTACTAGAAAATGAATTGCACATCAAATCACTGTTCACTTCAAATCTGAATAAAAATTTAGGTTAGCCATATACACATTTAATAATATGTGCATTTACTCTCATTCGCCTTTTCTCTGTGATTTTTGGCTCTTTGAGACTTCTTCCTCTCTTCTTCTATGTCTTTATTTTCTGCTTTGGGTTGGAGTTCTACTTCCTACTTGTTCCTCTGAATGTTTTCCACTTCTAATCTACAGTAGTCTGGTTTGTCTGCTTCACAACCTACTGAATGAGGATAAAAGGTCCTACACCATGAGGCTGGGGTTCATTTGCTACAGGCTGGCATAGGCCAAATCAAATCTTCTGTCTGTCTTCCCTCATGTTTGCTAAGTGGTAGGAACAGATAGATCATATCTATCTGTCTGAAGCTTTGTAACTAAATCATCAAATTGGTTTATTGAGAGCAAACGTCTTTCTCGGATGTTAGCATTTTCAAAGAATAGAATATACCCTGGGAGAGTCGGATGTTTATGGTACTCAAATCAGAAAGGCTACAAATGTTGATTTAAGGGCTAGGAAAAGAAAACTGTCTTTAAAAATAAGGGAAAATATGTAAAAAAAAATAGCTAATTAGATATTTATCATTTATTTCAGTCCCTAAATGATGCTGCAAAGTTAATGAGACAACCATGTTTCTTGAGCACTTACAACCCATTAGACCCCATCTGGGCATCTTGCATGTGACATTTTAACTTACAAAGTCATTCTGTAAAGTAATTGCTAATCTGGTCCTTACTTTGCCAGTGAGAGAGCTGTTGCCAAAAGAATTGAAGAGACTTGCCTACATGAGTTTACTAATTAGTAGCCAAGAGGAAGTTTACAACTCATTGGAACTTGGATCTTCTTGGCTTCACACAGCACTTTGCTCTGTACATGCACTTCTCCAGAGGGAGAAGGCCTCAGTTTCCCTTTCTGTCCTCACTTGTCCCTCTTTGACCTCTTTTCTATAATGTCCGCATTGTTTTTCCTTCTTTCATCAGGAATTTTAGTGGCAAAGTGGATTAAGAATTGGGTTGCTAACCCAAAGGCCAGAAGTTCAAACCCACTATTGGCTTGATGGAAGAAAGAGAAGACTATCCGCTTCCATAAAGATTTACAACCCCCCAAAACCCATCGGGCAGTTCCATTCTGTCCTACAGTTGCTCTGAGTCAGAATTGAGTGTATATCCATGGGTTTTCTTTGTGGTTTTAACCACGTATGGTGTCCTTCTCCAGAGTGTGGTGCCTCCTGATAACAGGTGCAAAATAGGCAAGATTAAGTCTCGCCATCTTCGATGCTAAGGAGGATTCTGACCAGACTTCTTCAACACAGATCTGTTTGCTAGTACGGCAGTCCAAGGTATAGTCAATATTCTTCATCACACCACAGTTCAAAGGTTCTTTCTTCTTCCCTGTCGGATTTGGGCCTGCGTATGTAGATACACCATAGCCCTGAAAGTGGCCTCTTTGCTTTTTAGTATTATCACAAGAGGTCTTTTTCAGCAGGTTTGTCTAAATGCAGTACATCTTTTAACCCTTTCACTGCTGCTTCCATGGGCATTGATTATACACTAGTGAGAGAAAACCCTTAACCATTTTAATCTTTTCTCCATTAATCATCATGTTTCCTATTAGTTCCGTTGTGAGAATTTTTTTGTTTTTAATGCTGGAATGTAATCTGTAGTGAAGGTTTTTATCTACAAGGCATAATGCCTGAAAATGGTGTTGAATGGTGCTTGACTCAAAGTAAGACTGCAGAAAGACTTCATGGCTTCTTCCTTCTTCCTCATCAGACTTGTTATTATAATTACATATTATTACTTTTTAATCTTTGGGGGGTATAAATGACAAAATACCTTTCACATTTTGTATTTTTCCTTTCCTTTTTAGACAGCAGATTGCTCAAGGGAGGTGACCTCCCTTTTTGAATACCAGATATTAACAATGTTAAATAGTTGCTATTATAGCCCAATCTGTTCTCAGGTGTACAGTGTTTGAAGTCTAAATTTAGAGTAAATTGTTACATTAAAGGTCAGTCCCTCAGTGAGGACAAAGATGTAGACTACTTTTGCTTTAAAGTGGAGCACGAGCTAAAGGGGAACAGTTTGATGAGGGGTCCTATTGACCACAGTCCCTGTTGCTTATTAATGGCACATGTCAGCCCTGGAGCCCCGAGGATGGCCTCTGTAAGGACCGAGCACTGCGGTCCCTGCTCTGCTCATCAGGAACCCATGGCCTGTCAGTCAGCTGCTGCTTTCTCTGAAACGGGGTAACACACAGCTACTCTCTCCAGCAGAAATACAGGAAACCGAAGGTTGCATGAAGTCACCATTTGCAAACCAAAAAAAAAAAAGGATTTTCGCCTGAGCCAAGGGAGAAGTGAATTTGGGAATTGAGGAGCCAATATTGTTCCAGTAAGATTTCAAACGTTATTGAAAAGAATTCATGATCGGTCTTTTGAAAAATCACAGCATTACGTTCTGGATTTGGCTGACTTAGGAGCTGGGAACATGAGTTTATACATGAGACCATTTATATTTGTGCATCTCTTAGAAAGGTGAAAGTAAATCCAGGTTTCTGATTTCCGTTATAATTTCTCCATTTCCCCTCCTAAACTGATGGTGTAACCCAGCTGGCTGAAAGTCGAGAAGATTTGACATGCCTGCTGAGCATGCCAGACCGCAGCTCTCAGTGGGGACTACACCTCACTGTGCAGGACACCAAAGTCCTCACAAGTGTACCAGGAGACAGCAGGATGGTAAACAGAACAAACATGGATGTTAACAAGGACTCCATTTGGCTGGGATCCATAATCAATGCTCATAAAAATAGCAGTTATAAAGGCAAACGATGCATTGCTTTGGACAAAGTCACTTCACCAGACCTCTTACACGTATCAAAGAATAACAATACCCCTTTGAGGGCTCAGGTGTGCCTGTCCCAGATAGAGTATTTGCAATGGCCTCATCTACATAGCTAGTGAAGTCTGGACACATAATGAAAACTGGAGAAAAATTGATGCCTTTGAATTATGGTGCTGGTGTAGAATATATCATAATCTTCTAGAAGAACAAAGAAAGTCCTGCCACAGTTCTCTTTAGAAGGAAGGATAATGTGATTTTGTTCCACATACTGTGGACGTGCTATCAGACCAGACCAGTCCCTGAAAAGGGCATCATGCTTTCTGAAGAAGAAAGCTAGCGAAAAAAGAAAGAAAAGAAGAAAGACCCCACCCCCAGCCCCAATGAGATGGATTGATGTAGCAACTGCAGCAGTGGATTCGAACATGGTCCACAGTTGTGAGAACGGTGTAAATAGGGCTGTTATGTGTCAAAACCAACATCGCCTAACAACAACAAGCGTATTTGACTTTTTACAAGTGGAAGGGGAATCTTTTGACTTTTTTTCACGTATGTATCCAACATACCTCTTGTGATGGGGAAGGTTGTTTAGCCCATTTTTTTGGACCAGGATTCTTAGTGGTTTAGCAGTTATGGTGTAGTTTGGTGGTTATGTAATGATAATGATATAGTCATCCCCGTTTTGTTATATTGTATAATGTAATTGCCTCCATGATGAGATTTTTCTATGAGCAGTCAATATTTGAAAGAAAGCTTCCTTGGGGATGTGCCCTACACCTAATATTTGGGCAATATTTGGGCAAAAACTCCAGCTTTGTATTAGCCCTGGACACTGTGCATGGTTCATTAGCATCTGACCTCCAATACCTGAGTTGTGAGCCAGCAGCCTGCTGTCTAACCTGCTGAGCATGGCAGAATCACCCCCCACAGTTATATGAGTTAGGAAAAGTCTCCAGCCTGGTTTCTAACCCATAAACTTAGGATTTGCCAGCCTTTGCAACTGTATGGGCTATTTTCTTGTGCTAAATCTCTTTAGTGCAGTGGTTCTCAACCTTCCTAAGGCTGCAACCCTTTAATAGAGTCCTCATGTTCTGCTGACCCCCCCCAACCATAAAATTATTCACATTGCTACTTCATAACTGTAATTTTGCTACTGTTATGAACTGGGTGACCCCTGTGAAAGTGTTGCTTGATCTCCAAAGGGTTCCAACCCACAGTTTGAGAATGACTGCTCTACTTCTACATATATAATGGTCACTTGTTTCTACTTTCTAGAGAATCCAACTTCTTGCTGCTATTTCCATACTGGCCCCCTCCTCAAAGGCCTCTTTTCCCATTTAGTGACTAAAAAAAACTTTTTATATTTCAGGGCTAGTCCAATGTTTGGCATAGATAGCACACGTCAACTATTTTAGCACAGTTTTATGGAAGCTGTTTAATCTCCCTAAAAGCCATGAAAAAGAAAGTCATCTTGATACAATCTCCAACCTCCTATAAAATCATCTTCAAACTTGCTGTACAACATCGAGTGAAAAGAACAAGAGGGTTTTCTAGTTTTTATTTTGATTTTCATTTCAATCACACCTTTCCCCAGATTTGTTAACTATACATTTGTCAATGGATATTATAACTTCAACATTTGGGTTCCTTGTGAAATTTCTGTGAAAACTTTTTGAATGACGGCATGATTATTAAAATCTAAACACCTTGGCATTCAAAATGCACTCATGAAGAATTCATTAACTTTCCTAATGCTGTCACTATTTTCTATTAAAATCAAGTCCACGGTGATTCCATTGTTTCTCCTTTAACAAAATGATAGGATTTCAAACATTCTTTAAATCAAAAAATGGATTTGGGAGGAATGAGGTCGCCATGTCAACGCAGAGGCACATCTATTAGTATAGCTGAGCTTGCATTAGGCTAATAAGGAACTTACCTGAAAATCAGTAACATTTCCCTAATAAGCTTTCACTGTTTGGACAACATATTCAAGAGAATCTGGAAATCTCAATTCCCAACCAAATCACACAAACTGTTCCATATTCTTCATAAGGAGAATTTTCTCTCCAACTTTTACCTTTTGCTGTACCTACTTATTTCATGTCAGAGGAAATTTTTATTTTGGGGTCAAAATCCTTCCACATATTGAGACAGTGATGTCTTTGGTGTGGAGAACATATTTAAAGTGAGCAGGCATAGAACTTCTATTTCTGTTAATAATTTTGAAGTTGCTATTGATGAGTTGTGCTGAGAAAGGAAATCCTGATTTTGAGGAGCTTGCCTGGCTAGTTACAAACCACGCGTACATTGTGGTGGTCATGTGCATATGTTAATTTCATGATTGAGATGTAGGAGTGGAGTCTATCCTGTTCATCTGGAGATAGCCATTGAGTAGCCAATGAGGCCTCTATGTGGGCATGGCTTTCTCCTGAGACTTCTGGGAAATCTCACAATATTTCCCTCATGGATACAAGAAGCTATCTCCCCAGTTGTTGGGAGTTATTCTCAGAGACAATGAACTATGGACAAGACAAGATGACAGCATTCAAGGAACTAGAGGAGATGGAGAAGAAGCCACACAGCCTTACCCTGATGAAACCAGATCTCTGAATCTGGAGAAGCCATGTGGAGACCCCTGCCAGCAATGAGTTGCTTCTACCACCACTGGATGCTGTTGATAGACCCTGAGTCCTGGAAGCGAGGAGCCATGGGGAGACCCCTGCTGGTGCCGGGACTCTGCACCCACTGACCTGTGACTTTGTGGGTCAAAAGGAGATATTTTAGACTGGTATCAGGCATATGGGCTAGTATCGGACTTATGATTTTGATGGGCTGGTTGGGATGCTTTCTCAATGTTCCATTCCTTTTGTACATAAACCCTACACTTATATCCATATGCATGTCTATGAAGTTGTTTCTCTAGTCTACCCAGACTAACACATACACCAATTCCTTTTTCAACATATCAAGTGTATCTTTGACCTCTCTAATTTGTGAGAATTTTGCTAGAGCCACCCAACTCTGCTGATGCACAATGATTTAGCCTCAACTCTAGTGCCTAGAGTCCTGATCAACATCTTTGATCTACTGAATCTTGCCTCTCTGAAAACATCAAATTCCAAGCAGAACCAACCAGGTCACTGAAAACTCATCATTACATTTGACCTTTTTCAGGTAGAATGCCCATAAACCAGACAGGAACCTTAATGGTTCCATGGTAGAATGCTTGTCTTTCATGCAAGAGGCCTGAATTTGACTCCCTGTTAATGAGTCTCCTGCACAACCACCATCCTTCGGTCCCTTCAGGTTTCTGAACAAGTTTCAACAGAGTTTGAGGCAAAGACACACAAGGAAGAAAGGCTTGGTCATCTGCTTCCGAAAGCCAGCCAATGAAAAGCCTGCACATGAATCACAGCAGTCTGGTTCCCAACTGATGGTGGAGATGGCACAGGACCAGCTAATGTTTCTCTCAATCGTGCATAGTATTTCCGTGTTTCAGAGGCTTACTGAGCAGCAATGAAAAACAAGGGCATCCATCGAACAATGGCTTCAGGACTGATTTTTGAAATTATCAACTAAAGATGATCCCTGGGTAGAAAATTATTGTGTCTTTTGCTGGCTGTCTCTCCACCACACCCCCCAAAAAAGTAGTCATATTAAAAAATGTAGCTTATGCTCAAGAAATACACATTAAAAAACAACAAGAACAATACTCATTTTAAGCCACAAAATAATGAGAAGGTCCCTTTTCATATATTATAAAATCTTTTGAAGTAATCAAAGGGATTGAGCCCTGGCCAGTGAGAGCTCTATAGCATGTAGGTTCAGGAACAAAAGCTCTCATAAGCCCTTGACCTTTGATATGGAATATGAAAGTAATGACAGTATTGCTGCTAGGGTTCAAGTTCAGACATGTGCAGATTTGTTCCAAAGAAGCATGCTTCAACAAGCCTCTGCAACCAAGGGACTGCTATGGCCAAGTTCTCTCACTAATGTGCTTGTTTTCATTTCATTCGGGTACCTGTAAAACAGAGAGAGAGAGAGTTTTTGTGCTATGGAAAAAAAATTTAAGGTCAGGGATAATATAAAATTTTTAACAAAACTCTGTGGCCATCTCCCCAAATCATTGACATTTTGCAACAGGTTTACAGGAATGCTGCTCTCCTTAAAAAAACAAAACAAAATGAATAAGATGGAGGAGACCTATAAGGTAGATAAGGAGGAGCCGAAAGATGACTTCATGGTAAAGAAATCAGCTCAGGTTATTGTCTCAGGAGCACTGCCACGGGGTCCCCTTGATAGAATTTGTGTCCTTTATGCATTATGAGGAAGTTTGAGGAAAGTTGAGATACATGTGCATATGAGATGGTAAGTGAAAAGAATTGCTACAAAATCATAGAAACTTTTATTGAATAAAAGGCTCATAATGTGAAACTCTAGCCTCCATCAACATCAATGCACTTCTGAAGGCGGTGCTTCCATCTCAGTCGAATTAGTCCCCAAAGAATTCTGTGCTCTTCAAATTTCCCAACATCCAAATAGGTGTCTTGGCATCCTTGCGGAGCTTGATTAGAGCTCATGGAAAATATACTTTGAATTTGGGGAACAAAAAGAAAACTCAGGTATAAGAGGAGGGGTACAAAGTTGATAGGTAATATTTCCAGTGAAACTCCTAGGACAGCCCTTGCTCATCTTGAAGCAGGAGCAAGTGCATTGTGATTGAAGAGGCAAAACAAAACTTGCCAGTCTTTTCCTCACGATGCAGTTTTCATTTCCTTCAAACTTCTTCATAATTAGCTCCCATGATAATCCTGTGTCTTCTGAGAAAGTCTATCAACATTACCCCTTTAGATTCGCGCCCCCCCCCAAAAAAATAGTTACCATAACTTTATGAGCTGACCTTCCTGCCATAAATTTAGCCCAACATGTCCCTCTGGAAGGGCCTGTGTATATTTGACCTTACTTTCTGGTTCACATTGGTAAACCCAAGGCTCTCCTCTGGTCATAATTTGTTTCATAAAATTGTCTTCATTAACTTTCTTTGAAAACTGGTGGAAAGATCAGCTGTATGTGGTAACTGATTCTCATCAAATGCTTTTGGAACCCATTGTGCCAAAAATTGGCTGAAGCCAAGATGTTCATTTGTAGTTGAAAATGCTGAACCATGTGAGAGTGCAACATAGGGGGCCGTGACATCAGCGGCAGTTCTATAGTTTTCTTCCTCCAGCTTCAAGATTTCAGCCCCTGTTTCTTCCTTCTTGCTTCTCACTAATCTTTGAATTTCTTTCTGTCCTTTCTTGGACACTTGATTCATCTGAAAGCTGTTCTTTTTCTATTGTGTAGCACCCCTATAAACTTTTGACAAAGCTTTAGTGATTTAGGCAATTGTCCACTTCAGTTTTGTTAAAACTTTTATAATATCTCTAACTTAAAAATTCTCTCTCTCTCTCTCTCTCTCTCTCTCTCTCTCTCCCTCTTTCTCTCTCTCTTCCCCTCTACCCAACACACATACAAATCTTTCTTTTAAGGCACTTCATCCACATATTATAAGATCCAAAAGTTCAATCATACCAAGATGAGTTGTACAATCTTTACAATAATCTATTTTAGAACATTTTCTTGTAGTAGTAATTATTATACATGTACTTTTTTTTCAATTTTGGTGAAAATATACATATCAAAACACTCTCAACTTCTGCATCTAAAATTCAGTACCAATTAAAACCTCCTGCTTTGAAGGCACCCTAGTGGACCATAGATAAGTGTATTACTAAAAGAGTGGCCTGCAGCTCCATGAATTGCAGAGACATCTCTAAACACATTGTTTGGAACAGACCTGTGTATGTGTGAACTGTGACCCTGGGAACAGCACTTTTTGTTTTTGTTTTGTTTTTTGTATGTTTTGGGGGGCATCGCTGCCCTCTGGTGGTTGTGGGAGCTACCCAGCCTTGCTGCTGCCGGATTTGAACCACCAAGCCAGTGGGCTGCAGTCCCATACTCAACCACTATACCATCAGGGCTCAGCCCAGGAACAGCACTTTTTAATTTACATGTGCGTGTTTAGAAATTTTTTAGGATTTGCTCTTTTATCCAAGTAGAAAGTGAGAAGGAAAATTATCTCCTTGGGATCAATCCAATACCATTTACATTTTCCTGAGGACTCTTTCACTTATGATCAATGCACAGTAGAAGATAGAAACCTTGTTTTTATGTAGCAGAGTTCTATGGGTGGGGGAAATGAGGGAGATGTAGTTGAAAATGCTGAACCATGTGAGAGACAAATTAGCAGTCACCTTAAGCAGGCAGAGATGGCTGTGTACAGCAGTTTTGTAATTTTTGAGGGGGTCTTACAGAATTTTGTTAAATCGAGGCTTTTCATTGTGAATTAGGTAAAGGTTTACAGATCTTCCATTTTGCACTCAATAATCCATGAACACTTAGTTTCAATTCATTCATTGCAATCACATCAATGTACCATTACAGAGCCCAGTTCCTCCCTGACTTTCTTGTTTCTATGCCTCCTTTTTATCCCGTCTTCTACAACTTGTTCTTGGGTAAATGATGCCTTTTGTTCTTAAAAGGTCAATTATTTTAGAAAGAGGTTCAGTTCCAGACCATAGTTTTGAGGGCTCCACTAGTCTTTGACCTACCAGTTAGCCTGACCCCTTTTCAGAAATAAATTTTTGAGGGACACTCCTGAAACCTCTCTATGATAAATTTAATCCCCTCCTCTTTATTACTTTTGTGCTACTGTTCTTCTCCTTTTCTTTTTTCTCTTCTTTTCTTTCTCTTTCACTTTCTTTCTCTTTTTCCACCTCTTCCCACTCCCCCTCTTCTTTCTCTCTCTATCTCTATCTATCTCTCTTTCTCCCATGTTCTCATGACTACAGTCTTCTCTGACTACAATCTTCCTGCTAGTCCCCAGGCATGTTCCTTTTATTTACCAAATTAGTTTGCTGAAACTCCGCCCCATTCACCAGCACCAGCTTTGAGTTTAGCTTTCATAACTAGAAGACTAAGTTATACCTTGACCACTTCTACCTAGATCTAGTTCTGTGACCCTGGATTCAGCCTTCCATTCTACTAAAACCAAACTCTCTTTTTCACACATTGTATTGAGAGCTCTTCTAATGTTTATTACAATCCATACATCAATTGTATCAGGCATATTTGTACATGTGTTGCCATCATTCTTTTATAGACAACTACTTTCTTTTGAGCCCTTGGTATCAGCTCCTCTTTTCCCCCTTTCCCCCACCCTCATTGATTTGCCCCTCTGCAGGAAGTTCAGACTGCACCTCCTTCCTGCAGTGTGTCCCTAGTGTTGTCCTCCATGGCAGTATGATCCAACAAGGAGACAACATGTCATAAGCTGCTGTTGGCCCTACCGTCCTCTCCGGACCTTCGCAGTTCCTTACCGGGATGTCATCCTTGAGATTTGCTAAGCCAATAATAAGTCTGGACCAACCATTTCTTTCTCTTTTTCCTTCCTGGTTTGCTTCTGAGTGGGTGTGATATGCTGTTCCCTGACCACAACCTGTAGGTTTAGTGGTGTTATTTGTCACATGTCCTTCGAGGGAGGGGTCATTTGGCTCGGGTTGGGGCGGGTCCTATAGCCCAATCTTTTCATCCATTTCTCCTCATGGCTAAGTTGCCCTCATGGTTGGCCTTGACCACTTGCTGCATACATTCACTTTTGTGATCCAGCTTTTGAGTCTGTTAACTCTTAAAGGACAACTATTAACTTCCTATTTTCTGATCAAAAAAGCTTTTATGCCATTCCACATCCTTGATGACTTCTCTGTTGCATTTATTGCCTCCTACTTAAAATTGTCCTTCCTGACTCTGTCTGATCCTGTTCTTTCCTGTGCCATTCTCTAAGACCAATGTATTCAACCACGTCAAATAGGTATTGAGGGTTTACTATCGATCAGGCTTTCTGCTTAAGATAAAGACCCCTGGTGGTGCAGCAAATTAAGCATCTTGCTGATAACCACAAGTTTGGCAGGTTGAACCCATCAGCCCCTGAATGAGAGCACATGAAGGCAGTCTGCTTTCATAAAACTCCACAGCTCCAGAAAGCCTGTGGGGTCACTTTGAATTGGAATTGGCTTCACAGCAGTGAATTTGTTAGCTTGCACACTTTCCAGAGATAGTGTGTGCTTTCAGGAACAGTAATATCTGAAAGTTCTCTTTCCCTCATAATCGCTACTTGAATTTACAAAAGTGCTTCTGCCAAATGAATTCTTTCATCCACGAGAAGCAATAATCAAGGTAAACCACCACAGACACCTAACATTCTTATAAAATTTTATGGGAATACATCATTGCTAGAAGTCAAAGTAAACTCAATGATAATGTTTGATAACCTAATAACCATTCAAAAAAAAACCCTGTGTGTTAGACAGTTATCTAGAGAAACAAAATCAGGACACTTAGAGTGATAGATGATAGATAGATGGTAGGTTTATACTGTGAGAAGGAATTTAACAGCTAAGTAGTCCACACAGCAATACAGAAGACTCAGTTCCGTTCACTTTTCTGGAACAGTTACTATACTGGAAGTCCTTAGACTCGTGTGGGCTGCTGAGTCCAATGTCAAGGAAATAGAGGAGTTCTGCTTTGGGCAAGGCGGGCAAAGTTTGCCCACAAGCAGCAAAGGTCAGGGCTGGTCAGCAACAGTCAGTTGCTCTGGAACTTAGCAGAAGCATGGCCGATGCGATAACGAACTCAAGCAATACAAGGTCTGGTAGTTACATAACCTGGTGTCAATTAGTAGATTAATAGTGTAGCTCTGGAGTCTAGTCTGTCAATCAGGATATAGCCAATGAGACCTCTGTATGGGCATGGCCTTTTCCTGAGGATTCTGGGAACTCCCGTATTTCCTCCTTTCTCTCTCAGCTCACTGCCTGGGAGACCTCCCTGAAGGCACATGAAGGAAGGCTGACAGAGTCAGGCCTATGGAGCCAGAGAAGCCATGTGGAGACTCCTGCTAGCGGTGAGATTTTTACAATGCTACTGATTCCACGAGACTTACCACCCACTGGCCTGTGATCTTCCTGCATTCGGTGTCATCGCATGTGCTTTGCAAGTCTCAAAGGAACTGGACATATGGTCTACTATCAGACTTACAGACTTGATCTGGACTGGGCTGGCGTGGTGAGTCTGAGGAGGACTTTGCAGGTTGGTATCAGACATATGGGCTAATATTGGACTTACGTACTTGATCTTGGGATGTTTTCTCAATATTCAACTGCTTTTGTATATAAAGGTCATTCTTACACACATGAGTGTCCATGAATTTGATTCTCTAGTCTACCCAGACTAAGACACAAGGCAACAGGATCCCCCAGCCTCAAGCTCAAGAAATATGCATACCAACAGCATGGCAAAGCAGGTGTCAAAGGAACCTCAAGCTCTAGCAGCATGGTCCACAGTTGGCTTGCCCCACAGGTGCTTTAGCACTCAGATTGAGGCAGAAAACTAGCTAAAGCAGCAGCCTGCCAGTCCCAGGATCAGAGAGCAAGAGAGACAGGAACGGACCTTGCAGAGCCATTTATCTCTTTGCCCCCCTATCAGACTGTGAACTGATTAATCCCACCTATTCCTAATGGTCAGGTTGGCACAATAAACCTACCTAGCACACCCTGCAGTTCTCTGAAATGTAGATCACTCAACGTTTTGTACTTGTGCCTTATATCAATCTACTGATTCTCCTTTTTGTTTTTTTACTGTAAGAAACACAAATCCACTGCTCCATCGTTGATTTGGCTTGATCTTAAATATCTGGTCTTTCTACTTGATCTCACTATTGGCTACACAAATTCCACAAGCTCAAAACTAGACTTAATCCTGCCTTCAACCTGAGCATTCTCCATCATTTCTGGACCCAACCTCAGACCTTTCAATGAACGATTTTGTCTTGTGTTGGCTGCCTCTCCAAGGGATTACCTCGACTGTAATATTCTCACGTCCATCTGCTCATCTCGGTACAGACTGTTACCATCTTCTTCATTTATTTATATTTTTCATCTTAACCAGTAGAATAGCCTCTCTGCTTTCTTCATAATTTCACCTGGCATAACTCTGAAAGATAATTTCCCTTTACATTTACAACTTAACATATTCTCCTTGAAACCTTTCAGTCACCTTTCATTTTCTACCTTTAAATTTTCAGTTCCTAGGGGGGAAGGAAGCTTGTTTGACACGTTTGGTCCATTTAACTATTTCCCATTTCCCATACTGATTCCATCCTTCTTTCACTATGGACCGGTCCTCAGATGTATGTATCACAATGTTGCAACTTCCCTCTAAATCTTTAACTCCATTTGAAAGCACCGGTCCCCAGCCCAGATCAACACAGGGTTCCACATATTTCCGTAAGGATAACTTTCTATCAGGACTGATGGCCTTGGGCAAGTACTTTGATCACCTAACTGGTGGTGCCACTACTAACTGACAAGTCGATGATTCAGGCCCATCAGCGGCTCCAAGCAAAGATGTGGTGGTCTGTGTGTATAATAATTAAAGCCTCAGAAAAGCTCTGGAGGCATGCGAGTCTGTGCCATATGGTCACTACCAATCAGAAGGGACTCTCCAAACATGTTTGTTTTAGGTTTTGTTTTTGGGGTTTTTTTTTTATCTGTTAACAAATTGCCAACTGTCAAAACAAAGATACATGCCTTATTAATTTTTATAATCTCTAGTGTGCATGCACTACAGTGCAAAAAAAAAAAGACCTTTGAGAGAAGAGTTGGAAACTCAGTCATTAATGTCTATGACCTTGAGAAAATTACTTCTATGTGATTCAGTAACTGTGTATGTGCGTGGGGTGGTATTGTGTACGAGGGTTGTGAAGTATACTTTGTTTTCAGAAGAAACTCAGTAAATTTCTTCAAATAGTTTGATCCAAATTTATTAAGCAGTGACAAAAATATTTACAGTCTCTTAAAAGGATCACGTTCTCTATCATGTCAATTTTAAATAAGTGTGTCTACTCTTTTATGGCATACCACAGGGTCGCTGATGAAGCCCTGGTGGGGTCGTGGTTACACAATGGGCTGCTAACTGCAAGGTCAGCAGTACAAACCGGCTTGGAATCAGAATTAACTCGAGGATAGCCAGTGTTGGTTATATAAATAGCATGATGACAACTCAGTTTAAAATAAGTTTGGCCATAAGGAAGTAAGTTATTGAAAAAGAGACATTTTATGCTTCAGGAGTAGAACAGTCATCACAAATGGGACGCTCTGCGACTTGAAGCGAGCATGAATGATGAACTATGGGAAGGAATCCAGATCATCATCCAGGGCCCAAAACCCCAAGCCTTGCAGGCACACTCCCATTCACAGAGTTAAAAACAGCAGCCAGACACTTGAACAGCAGAAAGCCGCAGTCTTTCATGATAGCAGTTTCATCTACAATCTAAGTCCCATTAGCTCAAGCTGCCTCTAGTTGGAAATCTCAGAAAACTACAAAGCCTCATCTAATCATTAATCTAATCACATAGTTTCTGCTTAGAATATGAAGAAATTCTGGTTTGTTTATTTTGCTTTCTTTAAAAAAAAAATCAGAGAGACTTGCCACAAAGAACAAGCTGGCATTTTATACTAAGTCATTTTAAATACAGCTAGAAAATATCTTCAAGTTTCTGTTTCTGAGTGAACTCACTTCTTGATGAGTTACTACCCTTACTGAGATGGATGATACTCAGGGCCCCAAACTTGAAATCAGAGCGGCAGCAGAAGCATAAGAACCTCTCCCAAACACCGCCCCCCCCACATTAGCTTTACTCTCTTGGCAATGAAATTAAAAAATAAAGTATCCAAATTCAGGGTGTTTTGTGAAGTCTAAGTAGTTTAAAAGATGTTTGTAATGGGAATTCTGAGAAGACCCTGAAAATGAGAGGAGATAGAGAAATCACATTTTAACTGGTTCATATTGTAAGCACAGAATTACTATAAATGTATATGTATTTACCACTGTTGAGTAGGTTTTAATTACCTTCAATGTTGTATGGGTCCACTGGGTGATTTTCCAGGGTTATCCTTTACCCAGATACCAGAAACAAGCAGCTATCACGCACATATTTGACATACAGAAGAGACTAAGATGAAATCTACACAAATATTTGCATAGGTATATATGTGTATATGTATATATATATATATATATATATATATAGACTTCACCCTACTTTCTTTGGGAACCACAAGGTCAGTAGTTCAAAACCACCAGCCACTCTGTAGGAGAAAGATGACACACTATTCCTATAGAAAATTAAAGTCTCAGTAACCCTCAGGGGCAGTTCTACTTGGTCTTATAGGGTTCGCTAAGAGTCAAAATTGACTCTGTATCAGTGATTTTCAGTTTCTATAAATATATAAGTGCATTTTATAAACACAAAATGCATAAATCAGGCTTCAGTCTAAGCATCATCATTTAAGATTGTGAGAAATAATATATTCAAGAAATTCCAGAATGCTTATATCTTGCAAACATAGACACCAACTATATTATACCAAGTCGGAGGAAACTATTAAAAGATAAAAGTTTTGTCCCTTGTTAGCTAGAGCATTTCTTGACATTAAGAGTGGATTTGTTCACCACTTGTTGGTCAGTGTGTCCTTCTGTGATAGCTTGTATGTGGCTGTGATGCTGGAAACTGTGTCACTGGTATGTCAAAGGCCAGCGTTGTCATCCAAAGTGAGCAGGTTTCAATGGAGCCTCCAGACTAGGAACAGATAACAGAGAAAGACTCAGCTCCCCACTTCAGAGAAAGAAGGACCTGACATCTATATGCGTGGCTTCAAAGCACTTCAAATATTGCAAGCCTAAACAAAGGAAGCCGTATGCTATTAAAGCTAGTGCCTGCGAGTCCCCCTCCCCTTAGTCTGAGGCATTCAAGATCTGACTAGAGAGATGATGTCTTGGAGGGGAGTCAACCATCTGGCTTGAGTCTTGTTAAATCTGTGAAAGCGGAGGCTTTGGGATCTTCATTTGCTGATGAGACATGTCTCAAGGTAAAGAAAAATAGCTGCAAAATCCTCTAGTAAAGGAAAGTTGGAATGTACAGAGTGTGATTTTAGGATATCCTAGGCATTAATGAGCTGACATGGACTGATGTTGGCCATTTTGAATCAGGAAATCATATGATTCCCTATGCCAGGAATAACATAACTAGAATGCCATGTTATTCATTGTCAGAAAGCCTCTTGCTAAATCCATCAGGAAGTACAAAGCTATGAGTCATCAGATTATATCTGTCTGCTTTCAAGAAAATCCAATCAATAAATCTGTTAGTCAACTGCACCAACCACAAAAGCTAGTGATGCAGAAATCCATAGAATTGCAGAATGGCTTCAGTAGAAAATTTATCAAACATGAAATCAAGACGCATTGATAATTATGGGCTATTGGAGTGAAAAAGACATACAGAGGAAGAAACAGTATTTGGAAAATACACTTTTTGTTATAGGAATGAAGCTGTAGATCGCATGATAGAATTTGGTGAAACCAATGACTTGTTCATAGTAAATACCTTTTTATCAACAGTGAAAAAACGTGACTATTCACCTGGACTTGCCTAGGTGTAATACACCAAAATCAAATTGGCTACATCAGTAGGAAGACAAGGGAGAAGCTCCATATCAACCGCTAAAACCAGACTAGGGGCCTGCCGTGGAACAGACCATGAATTGTCCATAGGTAAGTTCAGAATAATGCTGAAGAAAATTAAATCAAATCTACAGGTGTCGAAGTATAACCTTGAGTCTATTCTGCCTAAATTTTGAGGACATGTCAGGAGCAGATTTCACAGATTGAACACTAATGACAGAAGACCTGAGGAGCTGTGGGAGGACATCTGTGAAGAAAATAAAAGGTCACTTAAAGACAAGAAAGAAAGATCTAAGTGGATGTCAGAAGAGACTCTGAAACTTGCTGTTAATCATCAGTAGCTAAAGCAGATGGGAAAAAGCACGAAGCCAAAGAGCTGAACAGAGCATTTCAAAGGGCAGCTCACGAAGACAGTCAAATATTTTAGCAAAATGCTTAAGGATCTAGAATTACGAAACTGAAAGGGAGAAATACGTATGAAACTGAAAGAAGTCAGGGGAAAAATGCCAGCCTCAAATTAGAATATTGAAAGCTGCAGGATGCATCAAAAGGAAGTGGAAAGAATACGGAGTCACTGTACCAAAAGAACTAGTTGACAGTTCATCACTTCAGAAGGTCGCAAAGAGCAAGCAAGAATGGAATGGTACGAAAGGAAGAAATACAAGCTCCACTGAATACATTAGCCAGAAAGAAAGCTCCAGGAGTTGGCAACATGCCCGTTGAGGTGTTTCAGGAAGTCGAGAAAGCACTGGAAGCACTCTGGCCAACTGACTGAAAGAGCTCCAATTTGGGTCCATTCCAAAGAAAGGTAACCCAGTGGAATGTTCAGACTATATAAGACTATCCTTGATATGGCACACAAGTAAATTTCTCTTAAGATCATCCAACGATGGTTGCGATTGACAGGGAACTGCCAGCCATTCAGACTATTTTCACCAGTGGACATATAATGAGAGATATCATTTCTGATATCAAGTGAAGCTTAGCTCGAAGCAGAGAATACCAGAAAGATGCTTGCTTGTGTTTCATTGACTATGCAAAGCTTTGTGGACCAGCGATCAGCACCAGTGATCAGCAATCAGCAGTTTTTTTCAAGTGGGCCATTTTTCAATTGTTTTTCACCAAATTTTTGCTGGTGGGTCACATTACTTCTATTTTAGATTACACATTATCTTAGAATACAGAAAATAAAAACATTATACAGATGGGATATCCCAATATACCTTAAATATAGAATTACAAATTTATTATCATCAAATCTGTATTTACAATTTGAAAGAAATCGCAAAATGTTAGCAGAACAGTAAACACCATGTAATAAAATGAACCCTATTTAATTATGAACATTTGATTGATGTTCATTAAGCCATTCTACTGACTTCTTTAGTGCTGTTTCATTATCCTTGTAAGGTTTGAGATATCTGGGTGATAATTTGTTGTTCGTAAAAGAACACATGATGCTGAATTTTCATTAGCTAACCTGTTGTGTGATGAATTGAGAATGAACTTCACTTGGGAAAATACCTGTTCACATAAGTAGCTGGACCCAAAAGCTGATAGTAAAGCTAAACCAACTTTCTTTGGTTTCCAAGAAAACTTGGAAGGAAGTGATGCCCAACATGCAACTATCCTGCTTAAGTGATTTTCATCAGTGCTTTCAAGTTGTCTTCTTAAAGCCTTGAATTTAGGCAGAGCCCAGGTGGCATAGTAGTAGAGTGCGGGACTGCGGCCCACTCTCTTGGCAGTTTCAAATCCAGCAGCAGCTCTCTAGGAGCAAGGTTGGGCCTCCCACTCCCACCAGAGGGCAGTGATGCCCCCTCAAAAAATGCCTTGAATTTGTCTGTCCATATTGCTGAGTTTTTGAAGTTGACTCCACATCCAGATTTTCAATTTCAAGGAAATTGAAACATTGCAGGTCCAATACATTGGCCTCCATTTCAGCAGACTTATTATAAAACTGAACATAGAACCATGGGCTTTAAAATTCTGAAATCGTTTTTCATATTCTGTTTTAATGGCATCTATGAACGTTTTAAGCATACCTACTTCTGCTTTTGTAATTTCTTTATGAGTTTTTACTAAAGGAAAATATTTAAATGCTTGCTTCACTAAGTCACCCTGGAATATAACTATCTTACAACAAAAACTTTTCCATTCTTCATAAACTTTGAGAATTGTCTGCTCCTTGCCCAGTGAGTGCAAATTTAAATCATTGAAATGATTAGTAGTATCTGGTAAGAGTTTTAATTTAAGAAGCCAATTTTTATCTTTGAACTGAGGGAAACTTTCTCTGATTTCACTCATAAATATTTCAGTTTGCATCAATGCATTCCACAAAGTGATTTAGAACCTTTCCTCTGCTTAAATAGTGAACTTCAGTATGCATTAATAAATCACTATATTCACATTCAATTTCTTTTGAAATGTCTTACATTTTCTGTGATTTAAGGCAGAATGAGCTATAATTGCATTAGTAACTTTAATCACTATGCTCATCACTTCATTTAACTGTTTGGAGGAGCTTTTGTGCATACATTTTCTTCATGAATTATACAGTAGCATGAAAGTAGTGGTCTGCCTCCTTCTGCAAAAGGTTTACAAAGCCAGCATGTTTTCCTAACATTGCTGGAGCCCCATCAGTTGTGACAGAAAATAATTTTTCTTCAAATCAAAAACATCTCCATTTTCGAACTTAATGAATTCTTGAACTTTCTTTAAGACGTCAATACTGGTAGTACCTAACATTGGTGAAAGCACACACAACTCTACAAATAACTGGAGAATACATAGCTCCATAATGAGCAACTACTGCAAGCCTTGCAACGTTATTTATGTCAGTACTTTCATCCACATACAAGTTCAACAAGATCTGTCTCATTCAAATCAAACTATGCATATTGCTTTTCATTTGTTTGGCTCGTCTCAAAGAAGACAGCCAGCTGCCAACAGCTGTTTTACCAAATCAAAAGCACCATGCAGCGATCGCTGTCTACCGCTGGCCATCGCTGTGAGTCAAGAGTACCCACTTTAATTTGTTGGCAAGAATACCTACTGATTGATGTAATTAAGAATTGTTTATTGGGTCACTAGGTGACCCGTGGGTCATGGGTTGCCAACCACTGGTATGGACCATGATAAACTGCATATAACCTCTAGGTCAGCGGTTCTCAATCTTCCTAATGCAGTTCCTCATGTGGTGACCCCAACCACCCCTATCACTATAAAATTATTTTCATTGTTACTTCATAACTGCAATTTTACTACTGTTGTGAATTGGGTTACCCCTATGAAAGAGTAATTTGACCTCCAAGGGGTTCATGACCCACAGGTTGAGAACCACTGCTCCAGATGAATGGTAATTCCAAAACACTACATTGTGCTCATTTGGTACTTGTCCATAGATCAAGAGGCAGTTGTGTGAACAGAACAAGGTAATACTGTATGGTTTAAAATCAGGAAAGCTGTGGGTCAGGGCTGTATCCCTTAACCGTGTTCAATCTATATGGTGAATAAATTATCAGAGAAGCGGGATAATATGAAAAAGAATGTAGCATCAAATTGGAGAAAGACTTAATAACAACCTACCATATGCAGATGACACAGAACTTGCTTGCTGAAAGTGAAGACTTAAGCCCTTATTGATGAAGATCAATGATTGTAGCCTTCAACTCAATGTCCAGAAAACTAAAATCCTCCCATCTGGTCCAATATGTAACATCATGATTAATGGAGAAAAGGTTGAAGTTCTCAAGGATTTTGTCTTACTTGGATCTGCAATCACTGCTCAGGGAAACAGTACTTAACAGATCAAAAGACACATTGCATTAGAAAAAACCTAAGCTAGGATACATCATCATAATATTGAAGAGAAAGTATATTACTTTGAGGAATAAGATGCGCCTGACCCAAGACATAGTATTCTGCACTGCATCATATGCATGTGGAATATGGACACTGAATAAGGAAGACCGTTGACAGATAGATGCATTTGAATTGTGCTGGAGAAGGATATTGAAAATACCATAGATGAAACCATTCAATTCTCATTGGTAAGCTGAGATTATTCTGAGGGAGTAATTTTCTGAAATGCTCAGATCAAAAAATTCTTGATAACAGAAGACAATACTTTAGATCAGTGGTTCTCAACCATCCTATTGCTGTGACCCTTTAATACATTTCCTCGTGTTGTGGTGACCCCCAACCATAAAATTATTTTTGTTGCTACTTTTATGAATTGGGTGATCCCTGTGAAATGGATCGTGACCCACAGGTTGAGAACCACTGCTAATATGCTATATTAGTATTCGCTTTTGGTTGCATTTGTTTCCTATTGCTGTTATAACAAGTTAACACAAACTTGGCTGTTTAAAACAAGACTTATTCTCTTATAATTCTAGCAGTCAGAAGACAGAAATCAGTTTCACTGTGTGAAAGTCAAGTTGCCAACTAGACTTCCTTCCTCTTGATCTCTGCTGGAAGATCCATTTCTTTCTTTGTCTTTTCAACTTCTCAGACTGTGTCTCTTGTCTTCCTTGGCTCATGGCCCTTTTCCTCATCCTCAAAACTTGCACTATAAATCTTCAAATCTCACCACCTTCTTCTGCTGTCAAAGTGCCCCCTGTTTACCTCTTATATGGCTCTTTTCAATTATATTTAGGCACCCAACTGGATAATCCAGGATAACCTTCATATCTCATAGTTCTTACTTTAAACCTATTTGCAAAATTCTTTATGTCTTATAGGGAAAGTCATGGTTTCCAAGGGTTACATTATAGACATCAGTGGGACCATTATAAGAGCCTCACTCTTGCTGTTTGACTTAAATAGTATAAGGTAAGCCAGGACAAAGACAGGACATGTTACTTGATAAATGCTAACTAAATGTGTTTTTGTTATTGTCAATTGTATGAGCCCAGAGCTATTATAGTTTCTACCAAACAATAACAACTTCAGACCTAAGTAGCAGTGAGTCTCAATCCCTAACTTGGCAAAGTGGCTACAAGGTAATGAATTATTTATTGTGACTCTTACAGTTACAGCGTTTGTAACTCCCACCAAATGACTTTTATCTTCCTCATGAGTTTGGACAAGCATACGGAGAAAGATCTAAATTGGATTATATGATTCAGTTGTGAGTGGCTGGTAGCAGAGTTCATTGTGACTGCCAACCTTTTGAATGTATAATCAGCCATCCCAGAAGCAGAAAGAAGGGATTTGATGACCATCAAGAGAGAAGTGCCAAGAGCAGAATGTGTCCCCTGAACCCTGAGAACCCTGTGCCTGAAACCTCATTGATTCAGGAGATGACTTTGAGGTCAGGAGTAGCCACAGAAGAACTTTAGGCATAGCATGAGCCAGAACCGGGGACTTCTGAGTCCACAGAGCTAGTCAACCTGAGTGTTTCAGAGCAGGAGGCTGGCTTGTGGAGTGGGGTGCCTCTGGGCACTTAATTGGGGCAGGTCAGTTTGCTGACCCACTGGGCTAGAGGTTTGAGGCATGTCCTTTGAACATTTTCTAGTAGCCCTTTAAAAAAAAACAAAATAAACACAAACTTTATAATATTTCCTGAAGGAGCAAAGGCCAGGCCAGAAAGAAGCCTGCTTGTGGGCATGGCAGACAAGCGACTGTTCAGACTGAACCACTGAATCCTGAGCATCTTCCATCAGAATTGTAACCTGCTAGTTTTGCCAATAAACCCCTTCAGCATGAGGATTGTCCATGAGCTCTCTGTGGCCATAGCAATGACTCATGAGACCCAGCTGGA
Source organism: Nesogale talazaci (assembly GCA_004026705.1). Lineage (NCBI taxonomy): Eukaryota > Metazoa > Chordata > Mammalia > Afrosoricida > Tenrecidae > Nesogale > Nesogale talazaci. The sequence goes on along the minus strand of PVJH01004104.1, from coordinate 22,557 downwards.
GAGGAGAGAATGCCGTGTGGGGTAATGCGACCATGGGCTGTGCAACTGGAAGAGTAGGGACACCGCTAACCTTCTTGAGAAATATCTGAAAATCGGGAGGCATGTGGACTTGACTCTAAGATATGGACATAACTATCTGCCTCCTTCTAAAAGTTCTTCAATCTGGAACTCAACCACACTCACCAGCAATATGTGGGGGAATGACAGTGCTGGGTGTTGTCCTTTGGGGCTGATGAATCCGATTCCAATCACAGGAACCCTCTGTATGATCGAACTCAGTACTACCTGGCCCCAGTCCATCCTTACACTGCTCTGCATGAGCCCACAGTTGCAGCCACTACATCATTCCCTGTCACTCAGGAGCTTGCCCTTGTTCACTGACCCTCCCCTTTTCCAGGCCTGATGCCCATGGTCTCTCCTTGTGGTGAGGGGAAATGTACAAAGTACTAGGAATTAGTCTCTCCTGATAAAATGCTCAAAGTACTTGAGATGCAGTCTCATAGTGACCTTGATGCTGCTGATAAGACTTGGAGTGCCTATCAGTTTTAGGTAAATACAGAGGCCAGGTTGGTTTAAAAAAAGTCTACGTTTATTTCTGCACACATTTTAAAGAAGGAAGTACTGGGTTGAAACCTCCCAAAATTGCTTCAGAGATTGCATGAAAGACAAGCAAGTTATATACCCTAAATTATATGGAAATGAGAGTTTTGTTACAGTAAGACAAAGGAGACAGGGTTCATAGGAACAGGAGACATCCTGCAACTACCTCAACGTCTCAGACTCTATTCCTTATCTAACGGCCTTGCTTTCCCAAATGATTTTGATCATCCAAATCTGCTGAGTTAAAACATTTAAAGGGAAATTTTACTACAAAGAATGGAATGACTTGCATTTTTATTTTTCTTAAACAGATCAACTCTCAAACATTTCACACTTCTAGCATTGATTTAAAGCAAGCTAACTCTACTTCTCCCAGAAACAATCTTAAGGAGATAACAAGGGTGACTGGAAACATGAATGGGACATTTTATGGAAAACGTTAAATAATCTTTTGTAAGAGAATAATGAGCTAGCCAATATTCCCTCTGGAAGTTCCTGAAGAGGAAATGACAGTGATCAGAGTAAGTAGAGGAACAGCAATAACCATTCCATGACAAAGCCAGCAGCACATCCTCAAATCTTTCACTTGACTTAAAGTAAGGTTAAATAATATCTATTCCACAGGTTATTGTAAGGGTTTTGAGAGCCTATGTTACCTTGCTGTAGAAACCTACAGCTGTTCATTCAACCCCTAGTTCAGGTACAGTGTGTCCTTGTAGAGAAAGGAGATTACCTGAACAACAGACATTCTACTAGTGAATGATAACACATCTCCATCTCCACCTCCATTGCAGTGCTGCTCCATTGATCTTGTTGATGTGTCTGGACTCATTGTTGTGCATGGTACAGTGGACACCTGGTAGATTACTAGGGTCCAGATGAATTAATGAATCCCATTCTATCCTCCCTGCATCCTTAAGTCTGAAATTGTGTGCTAATGCTTTATAATTCAGGGATATGCAAGAGGTACCCCCCAAAACTGTGATTGCACTGGGTGGACAGGAGCTTTTGTAGTTCTTTTTTTCCCTACTAGGCAAGCATTGAACAACCCACTCTGAGTTAGTGTACCTAATGGCGTCACCTGAGAAGGTTCTCTCTCGTCACAGTAAATTATTTTTGTAAAAGCTATTTCACTCAATCCTTATTTTTTGTGATAGCTGGTTTAAAAGAATGTGTGTGGCTGAGAAATTTTGTTTCTTACTTGGGAAAAATGCTGCAGAAACTGTCAGGTTGTTGAAACCAGCTTACAATCGCATCGCTATGAGAAAAACTCAAGTGTAGTGGTTTTCTCATTTCAAAAACAGTGAAGTGTCAATTGATGACAAACTTCATTCTGGGCGTCCATCAACTTTCTGAACTGATGAAAATGTTGACTCTTGCATTTGGAGTTAATTCTACCAGGTCAGACTGTTAAACAAGTTAGTTATTTAAAGGTTCTAAAAATATTAAAAAACAGTGTGCGACAAAAATAGCCTGCTTAGTTGGGGGACTGGTTTTGCCACCATGACAATACACCTGCTCACATAGTCATGTCAGTTTACCAGTTTCTGGGGGGAAAACAAACAAACAGCATGCCTCTTGTGCCCCACTCACCTGAGTCACCTTGCTTCATATGACTTCTTTTTGTTTTCATGAATGAAGAGGGACATGAAAGGGCAGAGATTTGATGATGTTGAAGCGGTGAAGAAAAAATAAAATGGGGGGATGCTGTCAGCTATCCAAACAGATGAGTTTGAAAAAATGTTTATAAGAATGGAATCACAGAGTTAACAAATGTATTAGGTATAGTGGAGAGTGCTTGAAGGTAATAAGGTTGTTTAGTTCTGTTGTAAATTAAATACATAGCTTTGGAGGAGGAAAATTCTGGGGTCTTAGGGGGTGATTCCCCTCATATATATTTATGGCTTAATAGGCACTGCTGCAGGGACACCAGCTACAATGTGCATGATCATATAGGCTTCATAAATTCTAAGTGTTTACTGACCTGACATCAAGAATAAGCAACGCTGGAAATGATGCAACAGAATTTTACAAGACCAATGACTTCTTTCAATGCCAAGACCTTTTATCGTCAACACAAATGAGAATGAGCTGATACACATCGACCTCATCAGATGCAACACGTAGGGATCAAACAGACAATGTGAGAAGAGACCAGGGTAGTGCTCCATATCATCAGCCTGTGACTGCAACAATGGCTCGAATGGAATAATAGCCGTGGGACTGGCCCAGGACTATGTGGTGTTTTATCCTGTTGTACACACAGTGTCACTATGAAGTAGAACTAACTGACTGGCTGGAACCTCAGCCGCAACAAGTAACCTACTGGATTTCCCCACCTGTCCTCAAAGCATGTCACTAGAATGAGTGGGGGAGTAGCATGATATCTATTCACTGTCACCATCACGAGGAGGGAAAGCAACTCTGCTTGACAAGCTACCAGCATCTTCCTCATGTAATATGCAAGATTATTCTTGTGGGGACAAGAAAGCTATCAAGTCCCTTCAGGAACTCTAGGATTTGAAGAAGACCACCTATATGCTCTCCGAGTATGAGAAGTTTAGCCAAAAGTCAAATTTGATTTCTGGATCACTTCTAGAACTAGAAACACTAGCCAGGTCATGGGTATAGAAACAAAATAGGGAGATCAAAGGCCTCCCGATGGCCTACCCAGTAACCTGGGAAATACTATATTGTAGTAATGAATAGCAGGTTATGTCAGGGGTACAACAGTATGTTAGTAATGCTTTCACATCTCTGCTATACCATAGTCATAACAACCATATCAACAAAATGTTCTGAATTTCTGGTTGAAAAGATCTCTCTTCTGAGAAATGTTTATGGGAAACTAAAGAGTCTCTCTGCTCCCCTGTCACTATATGTCTGTTTAAAACTTCAGATTTTCCAGTTAAATAGGCCTAGACTGAGTCCTGTCACTCATTAGCTCCATGACTCTACTAACTTCAAGATATCTATGCCTGTAAAATGGTCATAAATAAGGCCTCTATACTGTGAGATTTTAGCATACTTCCTGACATACACATTTAAGTATTTGTTGTTTGAATTGAGAAAATTATCAAAGAAGCTGTATTATATGAAGAAGAGTGCAGCATTAGGGTTGGAGGAAAACTTATTAACAACCTACAACATGTAGGTGACAGAATCCTGCTTGCTGAAAATGAGAAGGACACAAAGAACTTGCTGATAAAGATCAAAATATGAAGCCTTCCACAAATTAACAAGTGAGATATACTGAAGGTAAAATATCTGTGTACATTCTATGAATTCTCCAAGAAGGTTATAAGAGAGCCCCAAAGCTACAATACTCTGGTAACTCACAATAAGAAAAAAAGAAAGAAAAACTAATAGGCCAATGAGGAGGTGGGCAAAGAAATTGAACAGAAGTTTCACAAGGACAGAAATCCAAATAGCTAGTAAACATATTAGAAAATGTCTCTGATCATTGACCATAAGAGAACTGCCACCTAACACCCTCAAAGATAGTCCAGTTCAAAAAAAATTAGAAAGCAACAAGTATTTGAGGGGCTGAGGTGAGATAGGAACTCTTATCTGGTGAACCTTTACGTATGTACAGCCATTATGGAAATTGATTTGGCAATTTCTAAAACAGATGGAGATTGAGCTACCATACAACTCAGCAGTCCCCCTTGTAGGCATATATGCAAAAAAGGGAAGAGACAAATCAAGTCCAGGCATCTGTGCTCCAATGTTCATTGTGGTGCAGTTCACAATGAAGGAGTTGAAAACAACCTAAATTCCTACTAATGGATTAAAAAGCTGTGGTGCATATAAACGATGGAGTGTTGTGTATCCCTTAAAAAACAGTGATGATTGCATGAAGTGCATCGCTGCAAGGGAAGAATTGGAGGAAATTATGCTAAACAAAGTAAGTCAAGCACTAAGGGACAAGTACAACATGAGTCCGCTGAGATAAGATTAAAAATGCAATAGGTGCATAGGGGGAAGGCTACGATATGCATACATTTTGGGGGTGAAGTCCAGGTATTAACATAGGGGCTAGAGCCAATCCAGGGATATGTGTGTCAGCCAACTAAAAAAAAGGGGGGAGGGGTTTTAAAGACAGTAGAACAGGGCACTAACACACTCAAAAGAAAGGTATTGTTTATATCTTCACAGAAGAGTGAGAGAGAGACCAGACCTGAACCCGGTGCATCAAGATATGAACACAACATACCAGCATATGGCATTAAATCAACAGAGAGGGCTTCAGAGGCAGCCATAATTCCTGCTACATGAAACACCTCCCTTACCCCCAGAAGAATGCACTACAGAGGATATCACTGAAGCTGCAGCTCAGCCAGTTGGGAATGTCTGATCAGAGTACATTGGAGAAATCTAAGAGTGAAGGAGAAATAAAGAAAGAGGGGAACACATTTGAGCCAACCAAGCCCCAAGGACAATATTCCGGCTCAAAGCAGAGAGGATCACAGGGCCAGCCCCACCACAAGACATGACATCCCTTATTGACCCATAGCACCCTAGGGAACAACACTGGAGACAGGGTGGGAATTGTGTCCAATCTCACCCCACCACACCAGGTGGAAACGCTAAGGACATGCAGCAGAGCAGCAAAGGGAGCAAAGCAATGAAGTCTCTGAGGAAGCCCCAAAACAGATTTTGGGAGCAGGCTGTGGCACCTCATCAAACTTGACTGGCAAACACTCATAAAGGTCAACCTGGAACTACTGATAGGCTTTTCTTTTTGTTGTTGCTCTATGCTTTGTTTTGTTTGTTGATGTTTTGTTTTTGTATTTATTATTGGTTTTGCATGTCTATCTAGATAAGATAGTCAAAATATACAATCTGGAGGAGAAAACAATAGGACTGGAGGTTCCAGGGGACAAGGGAGAAGAGGAGGTGGAGGAAAGGAAGACGGGAGCCAACAAACCCAAGGACATGGGAATGAGTGATCTAAAATCAATGCTGAGGAGATCGTAGGATGCCTGCTGGGACTTGATCAAGTGCAGTGTAGCCAAGAGGAATTAATAAAAGTCGAAGGAAAATCGAACATGATCATAGGATAAGAGGAAATTAGAAAGAAAATGAGGCTAGATCCAGGAGGCAAAGGACATTTATAGCATTCTAAATACAGGCATGTACATATGGAAACATATTTATATATAATGATAGGGAAATAGATCGATGTACCTAAATTTATATATTAAGTATTACGGTACCAGATGGACATCAAAACTCTATTCAAGTAGTCTCTCAATTCAAGAACCTATTGTTCTAATGATGTAGCTTTCTGTGATGTTCAACTTCCCAACATGACTGCTGAAGACAAAATGAATGTGTAAGCAAATGCAGGGAAGGAAGCTGGTAATGCCCAGCTATCAAAAGATATAGCATCTGGAGATAAAAGCATCTGACAGTAAACAAGTGACCATCTAGAGGAGAAGCAAAAAAGCCCACATGGATCACCAACTTGTGTGATCATGAAATATCAATGGTAGGAGGTATCAGACATCAAAGACCCAGAATAATCATATCGATGTGAATGAATGGGGAAGGCAGAGTGCAGACTCAAAGCCCGTCAGTAGACAATTGGACATCCCCTCAAAAAAGGGTTACAAGGAAGAGACTAGCCAGTCAAAATGCACTATAGCACCGACGAAACACAACTTTCCTCTAGTATTTTAATGACCCCTACTATCATGACCCCAATTCCACCTTTCGAATGCAGCTAGACTAGAGCATGTACACTGATATAGTAAAGAGCTCACAGCACATGAAGTCTAGGACAGATAAACCCCTAAGAACCAATAATGAGAGTAGTGATACCAGGAGGGTAGGGGGAAGTTGGATGGAGAAAGGGGGAACCTATCACAATGATTGACAGGAATGAACAAGAGAAAAGAAAATGAAGGGAGACAATGTAAGACATAACTCATACCTGTGAATGTTGGATATTGAATAAGAAAGCTCTAAAAACTGATGAATTTGAACTATGATGCTGGAGAAAAATATTGAAAAATGCATAAGTTATCAAGGGCTCATGAGGGAGGGGAGATGAAGGTGTAGGAGGGAAATGAGGAGCTGATACCAAGGGCTCAAGTGAAAAAAAATGTTTTGAAAATGATGATGATAACATAAGTACAAATGTGCTTGACAAATTGGATGGATGGATTGTGATAAGAGCTATGAAAGCCCCCAATAATATGATTTAAATTTTCCAAGCCTTTGGTATGAATTTCACTCAACATAAAGAAGACCAAACTCTTCATAACTAGACTAATAGTTAACATTGTGATAAATGGGGAAAAGATAGAGTTTTCAAGGGTTGCATATTGCTTGGATCTATAACCAATGGGGGGGGAGACAAAAGTCATGAGATCAAAGGGTGCATTTTATTGGCTAAGACTGCACAAGTCCTCTTCAAAAGCAATGTTACTTTGAGGAATCACATGCGCCTGACTGAAGCCATGGTATTTTCAATTGCCTCATTGCCTGTGAAAGTTGGGCATTGAATAAGAAAGATCTAAGAATTGATTAATTTGAGCTGTGATGCTGGAGAAAATTATTGAAAGTACCAGGAACTGTGTGTTAGTCCAGGTAGGCTAGAGGAACAAATTTTATAGACATGCACATAGATATAAAGAAAAGGTTTATATACAAGAGAAACAGGACATTGAGCCCTGACCAGTTCAAAGTCATAAGTCCGATATTAAACCATATGCCCCAAATCAGTCTAAAAAGTCTCCTTCTGACTCACAAAGTCACAGGTCAGTGGTTGCAGAATCCCGGCACTGGCAGGGGTCTCCACATGGTTCCTCACTTCCAGGGTTCAGGGTCCATCAACAGCAGAAACAACTCATCGCTGGCAGAGGTCTCCATGTGGCTGCCCCAGCTTGACAGGTCTGGCTCCAACAGGGCAAAGCCATGTGGTCTCTCCGCCAGCTCCGCCAGCTTCTCGGACGCTGCCATCTTGTCTTGTCCGTGATTCATCGTCTCTGAGACTAACTCCCCACAACTGCGGAGATAGCTTCTCATCTTCACGAGGGAAATATCACAAGATTTCCCAGATGAATCAGGAGAAAGCCATGCCCACACGGAGGCCTCATTGGCCACTCAATGGCTATCTCCAGATTAACAGGCTAGACTCCAACCCTACATCTCAATCATAAAATTAACATAAACACATGACTGCCACAAAGGGCTAAAAGAATAAACAAATCTTTCTTCGAAGAAGTACAGACAGGATGCTTCTTAGAGAAAAAAAGGAGGGACTACGTCACACATATGTTGAACATGTTATCAGGAGAGAGTAGTACCTGGAAAAGAGCACCGTGCTTGGTAAAGGAGAGGGACCATGAAAGACAGGAAGACTCTGGACCAGCTGAATTGACCTGGTGGCTGCCACAATGGGCTCCAGCACAAGAACAATCGTGAAGATGGTGCAGGGCTGGGCAGCGTTTCGTTCTGTCGTCGCACTCGGGTCACTGTGAGTTGGAACCAACCCAATGACACTAACAACAGCAGTATTATTTTGAGTAAGTTTTTCTTTTGTAAAATTTTAAAAAATGCAATTAAAGCCTAACTGATGCAAAGCTATCACATACGTTTAGTGAATAAGCATAAGGGGTATTTTCATATCAATGCTATCATTTAGTTAAAATTGCTTCTGGTTCATTATAATTCCACTCACTTTTGGACAGTCTAAAATATTCTTAGTGACATTAACAACCAAGCAGAAAACCGATGCTAAGAAACCAAATCTTCAGAGAATTAGCTACTGATAACAAGGGAATATGGTATTCAGGCTCATTATGGTAATCTCATACTCCTCCACTAAATAAACAGTAGATAACTGACAGTAATAATTTAAAATTATCAAACAGCTCCTAAAATGTTGCATATATAACATGTTGCAAATGTTGTAAATATATCAAGGAGTCAAAATAGGTCATTTAATTTTTAAGTAAACAGTTCATTATATTATGAATATCTAGATTTCCACTTCATAAGAGATTCAGGATAAAGACAAGGCTTTCTACATCCATAAATAGTTTAGAGTTTTGGAAACCCAGGTAGGTCTACTCTACCCAATAGATCCACTGTGAGTCAGAATCAACTCGAAGGCATCGAATTTTGAGTTTGATAAGATTGCGATAACAGAAATAAATGGAAGGGAGTCATGGCATTGTTTTACTTAAAAGAAAATACTTAATGTGGCATTTCACTCCTATCTTTCCTGTAGCCGTTGATTTTGACAGACTTCTCATCCAGCAATCATTTGGGTTGAGGGTTAGCTGTGATAAATTCTGACATATAGTTGGGGGGAAAGAGACAAAGGCACTATAGGGTAGATTTTTCCCGGTGAATGAATCTTTCTGAGGATTTTGCAGAAAATATATTTTTAACTTCACTATGATTATTAATTGTTAGCTCAGATGTTCTTTCATCCAATGCCTAAATTAGTGACGCTTGAAAGGAACCAGCACAAAAGAGGACTCTAAAGTTAATCTTTAGTGGGGTCTTCTCTCCTTATCCAAAAAGTTCCTCACCTTGAAATATTTGTAACACTGCTTCATTTTCATGTGTGATTCAGTACTGTGTGGCATAGGGGTAGCTCTGAATAAATAGATCAGGCTTATGAACCTGGTAAAGAATTTGAAGAGAGACAAAAACTAGTGATGTAGCAATGCAACAAGGACAGGGCAGGAGATGAATGAAGCGAAGGCATTTGGGAGTAAACAGCTGTTAAAATGGGATGTGTGTGTAGCAGGAGGGGGTGGAGATGAGGAGAGATGGGCATGGTGTCTGATGTTCTCTAACTTTATAAGGAAGAAAAAGAAGACTCACCATCAGCATCAGTCTAAAGGCAATCCGATTCAGCAGATGTCACACATGCCTCCACCCTTCGTGTTTGGTCATTGGAGGGCCAGCAAAGAAGAGGAAGACCTTCAAAGAGATGGATTGACTCTGGCTTTCATAATGGCCCCAAGCATGGGATGACACAGGATGGGGCAGTGTTTCCTTCCATTGTGCATAAGGTCACTGGGGGTCGTAGCTAACTCTATGGCACTTCACGAGGACAGCAAAATGATCTTGATTATTTTGCCAAGCAACCTCAAAGGAGGACTTGTTGCAGACTAGTAATATATCTTGAAGTAAAATGAAACAAAGGAACGAATGCTTTCTTCAAATTTCTTATAATTTAATGATTCAGAGTAGAACGGTATCATTTTGACCTGTACATATTTATGTATATTTAATCAATCATATCCTGAATAATTTTTTACAAATCTTTGAAGTGAACTGGTTAGGATACTACAGAGCTGTGAATTATTTGAAAAGGTTTTTCTAGCTACAGTCTTTATAACTCCGATGAAATGATTTGGTAGGACTCTGTAAATGTGAGGTCTTTATGACCCACCTACGGGATTGGATAGCTTGCTAATGATTTCACAAGGTATATGGAACCCTTGTTGGGCTGGACCCTACAGATAAGATGCATAGAATCCTAGTGTGGGAGTTGGTCAGTTTTGTCATCCTGCTTGGTTTAAGAGAAGTCACCCCAAAGATGTAAAAGGAGCATCTTATTACCATAAAGAAACAAGAGTCAGGAGTGAAACACATCTTCAGTCCCGAGAGCTAAGCATTGCACCTCCTTGATCCAAGAGACAGAGCTGTGGTATCGGATTGGTGAGCGGCAGCAGCAAGAAGCAGAGCGAGCGGGACTCTGGCCAGAGAAATGGCAACCGCAGAGGGGAATGACGAGTCCATCGCCCTTTGACACTTCCCACATAGTTCACTAATTAACCCACAGAATCTTGCGAATCTGCATTGCTTGCATTGATGCTTGAGTTCTTTTAGTTGAAGATACCCTGACGGTATTCTTCCCTTTTGGTTTCCTAAATCTTTGCAGTTTATGATGCAGTTATATTTATGTCTTTGTCTTCTCAAGCTGCCCTTTATACTTGGACTTTATCATTTCTTTCCACTTGCTTTAATTACTCTACAATGAGGAGCAAGTTTCAGTCTCTCTTGATATCCACTTTGATCTTTTCTTTTTGGCCTTTTGCTTTCTTCGTGAATAATGTTCTTCATGTCCTCCCACAGTTCACTGACTCCTCTGTCATTAGTGTTCAATGCAGCAAGCCTGTTTTTGAAATGTTCTCAGAATTCAGAGAGGATGAACTCAAGGTCACATATTGGCTCTCATGTTTTTGTTTTAATTGTCTTCAGCTTTATCCTGAACTTAAATATGAGCAATTGATCACCTGTTTCACGTATGGTTTTAGCTTATTATACTGGGCTTCTCCATTGTGTGTATGTGTGTATACATACATATATATATATATATATAGTCATTTGGCTTTCAGTACCTGACACTATTTTCAAAACTCTGCATAAGGTTTCAGCACCTCCTTCCTCCAAAGTGAGGATCTGAGCCCTTCTTCCTTGTCTGAGTCCTTGTTTTACCACTCCTACGACAAACTACCACCAGTTTGCCATACTGCGATGGCTTCTGTGTAACTGTGATGCTGGAAGCTGTATGACTGGTATTTCAAATTTCGGCAGGGGCACCCAAAGTGAACAGTTTTCAGTGAGGCTTCCAGATTAAGAGCAGATCATTTAAGATAAGCTTAACCCAATAATATTTCATCCTCCTTTCTTCCATCAATTTCTATAAGGTAAGAGTATTACAATAGGAAAAAAGTATTATTCAAGGAGTGATACAGCATCACTTTTTTAAAACAAGTTATTGTTATGAAAACAGATGGCTGGAAAACTTTTAAAACTATTCTAAATTCTAAAGCAAACCCCAAACCACATTTAATTCTTCTCAGCATCAAGTAGGCTGAGCAGCGTGCAGCCTTTTCTTCAGGTCTCTGCACTTGGACTTGGAGGCCAGCAGACTCTCGGAACACTCCCTCCTGAGCACATTCTCTCATTGCCGAGGGTGTGGGATCAACGTCTGGATTACTCGCCAGATCCAGGAGCTGCTGCTCCTTCAGCAGGTTGTAATTCTTCACCAGACTCTCCGCTCGTGCCAGCTTGTCCTCCGCCAGTCTCTCCCGGATGCAAATGTAGGCACTGTAGGAAGCTCATTGAACTTAATGGCTATACAGACTTTGAGGATTTCATTTAAGAAACATCCTGAAATTGATTTTAATATGAAAAACAACTGCTTTGCCTGAAGTCAATGGTTATGAAAAATAAACTGTGTTGGAGAAATTTCATAATAATTTTATTGGCCATGGCAAAAAGAAAATTATCAGATTTATATGGCAAAACATTTTGTCACATTCACACAAAAATAGATCAGAGGGGTTGGAATCAGTATAGTTTGCAACTCATTTTAAATTAAGCTTGCTCTATTGGCAGATAGTGGTGTTTAATTGCCACGCACATGGACACCAGCATGTAGGAAGCTCCATTTAAACTCTGGATTTTTTGGGACAAATCATTTAATCTCATAAGACCTCGATTTCTTTATTAGCAAAGTAATGATAATACTAGATTTCCCTTTCCAGACATATAAAAGCGCAATGTAGACTATAAAGAATACAAAAGAGAAAAGTTAAGTGCTTACCATGTGTGACAGTCACCTAATCTGGTGTCAATTTGAGGATTAAGAGTGTAGGGGTTGAGTCTGGCCTGTCATTCTGGAGATAACAAGAGGAAAGTGGAAGGAACCACAGAGAAACCCCCTGGCAGTGCTGAGATGCTTCTACCAGCACTAGATTCTGCACTCACTGACCTGTGATTATCCTGGTGTCACTTCATGTACTTCGTGAGTCTGAAGAGAACTTATGGATTGGTATCAGACATATGGACTAGTATCAGACTTTATGACCTTGAACTAGACCAGGCTGGGATGTTTTCTTGATGTACAGTTGCTCTTGAATATAAAGCTCTTCTTTATATGTTTCTATGGATTTGTTTCGCTAGTCTACCCAGACTGACACACCATGACAATAAAAATATCTGGTAGAATAAATTTATAATGACCTTGATTTTTTTTGGCTTTTGATCTAATTCCCTTGTGGTTAATTAAAAAAACATGTTTGCTGATTCAAGTTCATGGTCAATTAATGTTATTAAAATGCCACCTCAACAAAATGCTAAATCAGAGTGCAAACATTTCAGGCCAAAACCTCTTAGCACAATTAATCATTCCTAGCAGAGTAGATATTTCCATTTTCCTCATAACTTTAAAGTGAATGCTACTGTGTCTTGAAACTGCAATGCTAATACCAAATTTATTTTTAATTAGTGGTTAATTTGCTTTGTAATATGTGTTATCAACTCCTTAGAGTTTCCAGCATCAGCAAAGAGTACTGGAAACCCATTTTACTTTCTCTAGGTGAAATATTAATAGGTCATATAGAATCTTAGTTTCTTTTGAGCAAACTTTCATTAAAACATCTGTGTTAGTCTGTGTAAACTAAAGAAACAAATTCATAAACACACATGTGTGTAAGAAAGATTTTTATAGACAAGAGCAACTGTACATTAAGAAAACATTGTAACGCACTCCAGTCCAAGGTCCTAAGTCTGATGTTATTCCATATATCCGATACCAGTCTATAAAGTCTTCTTTAGACTCACAAAACACATGCAGTGATGTCAAATGTAGGACAATCACACGTCAGATGAGTAGAAGGCCTTTGGATCCAGTGGCGTTGTAAACATTTCAGTGCTGCTAGAGGTCCTCCAGCTTCAGAGGTCTGGTTACAGTCGTTACACCCAAGTATCTTGCCCGGCTCAGGGTACTAGGGTAGCTCTATGTGGCTTCTCAGTGGGGATATCTCGCAGGAAGTCAGCCTTGTCAGCTGAGTGTCTCCAAGGGAGTGTTTTCAGTAGAAAGTCTCCAAGGAAGTGAACCGAGATAGTGTCTCTGCCTCCAAGAAGGTATTACCACATGTCCAAGAATTCTCAGGAGAAAGCCACGCCCACACAGAGGTCTCACAGGCTATCTCCAGATTGATAGGCTAGACTCCACCCCTACACTCTTAATCCTCAAATTGATACCAGATTAGGTGACTGCCACAACATCTAATTATCAGCATTCATTTATGGACTCTCAAATCACAGATAACTACTTCTCAGCATTCTAGAGAACTAAAATCCAGTTGACATTGAGTCAGTTTTGACCCATGGCCACTCCATGTGTGTCAGAGTAGAACTGAGCCCCATAGGGTTTCATGGATGTGATCCTTCAAAAATAGATCAGCAGATCTCTCATGAAAGACACCTATATGTACTTCCAAACTACCAACATGTGGTTACTGGGAGAGCATAGTAAGCAAATGAGATTAGAAAAAAAAATAAAGTTGATGAGATAACACCTTCTAAAAACATACTATAAAGAGTAATATCTTCCTTTTTCTTTTTGGGGGCATCACTGCCCCCTGATGGGAGTAGGAGGGCCAGTCTTGCTCCTGGAGAACATCTGCTGGATTTGAACCACCACAATCCCGCACAGAACCATTACACAATCATATCCACGTAATAAGATATTTTGGAAAATAAAACACTTGTACCCACAACCACAACTATGAAATATTAAGAAATACTTTTTAAAACTTTCAAATAGCACTGAAGAGAGTGCGGTTAATGGTGAGATAAAATGTTATTCCTGAAACAGAAAATTAACAGTGCATATGTCAAGCTGAGTCAAAAGTATGACTAAACTCTAGATGTTCCAGTCCACTCAAGAATTTTATGGAAGAAAATGAAGATTCAATCCCAGTATAAAACTATCTGGTGGTGGTGGTTGGCTGTCGTGGAGTTTCTCCAGACCCACAGATGCTCTGTGCACAACAGAAGGAAACACTGCCTGGTCCTGCACCCGCCTCCCATGGGTTTCTTGGGCTGAGACTCGAGTTGCGACCCCTCTATCAGTCCATCTCATTGAAGGCCTTTTTCCCTTCCCATGCTCCCAAGCTTCCCCAAGCCTGATGTCCATCTCCAGGAACTGTCTCTCCTCACAACATGCGCAACTTACCTAAAATGAAGTCTCACCACCCTCGATGCTCAGGACCCCTCTGGCCATACTTCGATTGTGCAGGGTTATAAACATTTACAAATCTGCCATGGGTATAGAATAAATAAATAATAAATGAATAAATATGTAGAAATAAAAAGCCTCCAAATCAACTCAGATGTGTGTGAGAAATAATAAAGACACAAGTAGCACTTCAAAATTTGGGGGAAAGAAAATAGTTCAAAAAATGATGCTTTAATAACTGCACGACCTGAAAACAATAGGCAAACTTTTCACCTCCACTACATAGAAAAGCACATTTCTGAATAATTATATTACTAAATTATATATATATATATAGTGGCAGAAAATATGGGTAAATCCTTTTAGAAAGAAAATGACCTTTCCAAGTATAATCTGAAAATAAAATTAAAAAGCACTTGAAGATACTTAATGATTTGCTGATATGACTGCACACAAAAATTTTAAATTCCCAGTGAAAGACAGCACAAAGGTAAACTACTTTAACCATATCAAGAAGTAACCAAAGGGGCTGAGCCTTCGTGGCGCAGTGGTTGTGCATGGAACTGCAGCCCACTGGGATGGTGGTTCCATTCCCGCTCACAAGAGCAAAGGCTGGGCATCCTACTCCCACCACCAGGGCAGTGATGCTAATAAAATAATAATAATAATAATATAATAGAAAATAAAATAAAATAAGAAGTAATCAAGATGGAAGACTTCATAGAGATCCTAAAAATTAATAGCCAATATAAAAATCCTCAGACAAATGAGCAAAAGTGATGAGTAAGAAATATAAGAATACAAATAATAAATATAGGGAAAGATGTTTAGCCTCACCACTATGGGAGGTGGAGTATAAAAGATATCATTGTTTAGGAAACATTGAGTTTCTATTGATGGGAAGTTGGGCAACAGATCTAGGGGATGATTGTACATGATGGACGTAACCCAGGCCATTGGTTAACTTGTACATGTGAAAAATCTTAACTGCCAGATAATGTGTGATATATGAGAGGTCTCCAAAAAGTTCATAGGACTGCCTATTATGAAAAATCTATGTAATTCTTTTTGAACCAAAAGGCTTCGTTGACATGACTAAATTTCCTGGACTAGAGTTCTTTAGTGACTGTTGCCATTGCTCTACAACAGTATTTTGAACTGGATGAAGCTGAGGAATAATTTATATTTTCATTTTTGACATTTACTTCTCTTTTCCCACAGTACTTGGAAGTTCCTTCTATCTTTACAACAATAAATACATAATTAAATATATCTTTGTAATAATTAGACTGGTATTTGCCAGAGCTAAGAAATCGAGCACTCTGTAGCATTCTCACACCTCTGGGCAGTGTTATTTGGACATGTCTATCCAGTGGGAGTTGACATCAGCTTGATAGCAGAGAGTTTGGTTTTGGTGAGTTTGACCCAACATTGTCGCATTTTGCAAAAGAGAAGAGAGAAAGACGTTTTTGGAAACTCATGTACTATGGAGTCCCTGGGTGGTACAAGTGGTGAATATGCTAGGCTGCCAATCAAAAGGCTGAAAGTTCCAATCCATCCACAGGTACCTAGGAAGACTGGTGATCTACTTCAGAGAAATCCGCCATTGAAAACCCTACAGACAGTGTATGGTGGTGGGATTTTGACAAAGATGGCTGCTCAACATGGTTAAGATAATTAATACTCATTAACTATCCACCTAAACATGTTAAACTGATAAATATTGTTTTATATGACTATTTTACAATAATTTCCAAAATAATCCTTTAGAGTATAGTTCTTTGATGATATTCATGACAAGAGGAACTAATAATAATTTTCACATGGTCTATTTACAGATTTCTTTTTATTTTCTAAACTATTCTGCCTAAAATGCCAGCTCCTCCCAAAGTTGTCCTCCAACGCTTAGATGCCCCCTCCTCCATGAAGCCTTATAGCACTCCAACAAGAGACCCTTCTCCTAGCATCCTTACTGGTTTGCTTGATTCTTTTTTTTTAATAAATCATTTTATTGTGGACTTAAAAAAAAATAAATCATTTTATCACAATCCATCCATCCATCCCTTGTGTCAAGCACACTTCTATATTTGTTGCCATCATCATTCTCAAAATATTTTCTTTCTAGGGCTGAGCCCTGGTGGTGTAGTGGTTGTGCACGGGACTGCGGCCCACTGGGATGGAGGTTCAATTCCAGCTCCACAGGAGCAAAGGCTGGGCCTCCTACTCCCACCACCAGAGGGCAGTGATGCCTAAAAAATTTTTTTTTATTTCTTTCTACTTGAGCCTTTGGTATCAGCTTCTCATTTTCTCTCCTCCCTCCCACACCCTCCTTCATACCCTTTACAGTTTATAAATTATCATTTTCCTATGTTTTATACTGTCCGATGTGTCCCTTCACCCACTTTTCTGTTGTCCATCCCCCTGGGAGGATATTATATGTAGATCTTTGTGATCAGGTCTCCCTTTCTCCCTCCACCTTCTCCTTCCCCTTCTCCTTCTAGTATCTCTACTCACATTATTGGTCCTGAGGGGTTTATCTATCCTGGATTTCCTGTGTTTCCAGTTCTAATCTGTACCAGTGTACATCCTCTGGTGTAGCCAGATTTGTAAGGTAGAATTGGGATCATAATAGTGGGGTGAAGGAAACATTAAAGAGCTAGAGGAAAATTGTATGTTTTATCAGTGCTATGCTGCACCCCGACTGGCTCATCGAAACCCCATACCCGTTGTTGCTTCTTTCTGCACAGTGAGGGTTGCCTCTGCTTTATTTTATTATCGTTGTTAGGTTTTTTATTGTTGTATGTTTTTGCTTTCATCTCTTATTATTGTTTTTGCATGTTTTTCTGTATACAAGTTCTAGTATAGGTGCATTGTTAGAGACAAAAACTGAACTAATATTTTCTTGGTGGTATGGCAGAGGAAGTTGGGGGGAATAGGGAGTTAATAACAACAAGAACAAGAAAGAAGAAAATGTTCTAAAATTGTCTGTGGTAATGATCATAGCACTCATAACTGTTGAATTGCATGTTATATGGATTATATGCCAATAAAATCGTTGTTTAAAGTGAGAAAAAAGAAAGAAAGCAATTAGATGACATGCATGAAACACTGAAATAATAACAAAATTGCAAGCCAAGAGTTCGGTATTCCTCAAATATTATGGTGAAATTAGGACATCCTGGTTAATAGAAATTATGAGAGTTTGCTTGATTCTTTAATGCAACAATAGCATCAACTAGTTTGTATCACTGAAATTTAGGCATTTTTGTTCTCTTAGTAAATCAGAATTCCCTTGAGGGCAAGCACCCTCCTCTGAAGGTGCAGAGCTTTATACACTGTAAAAGGTGAAAGATTTATATGATTTGAAGAGAAACCAAAGTATTACACATTGTTAAACTTTTCAAAGTTAATTTGAAAAGCCACAAAACTCGCAAACAATGTTAGGCAGAAATGAGGAAGTAGAAGTAGAGTGGATAAAGAACACCAATAGGGGAAAATAAGAAAGCTAAACTTATACAGGGTGATTGGGGAGGGGGGGGTGTAGCATCACTTTCTACGGTAACACATACACCTGGAACTTTGGGACACAAGACCATTAATGGGTACCTCTTCTCAGCTGCGGTGGGGGGGAAGCAGTGCAGTTAAGATCTACTAGGAAAAAAAAAAGATCTACTAGGAAATTGGGGCAAGAGGATTGAAGAATACCTTGAAAGTACAATGTCTTCAAAAAGATCATATCTTAAACTCCCAGGGACAAATTGCCAGGTAGGTCATTGGAAGGCTTCAAAATGCTGTCTCTATTATTAGCAAAACTTTGGTGACATGGCAGGTGTTCCACTAGTCAAGTAAAGTGACCAGATTTTAAGCGGGACACCATTGACTGGGGGGAGGGGAGGGTTCTTGATTAAAAAGTTGGTCTATATGGAGCAACAAAAATTTTCATAGAATGCAAAAATAATATGGTCATCTATTTATTTTAACTTTAAAATGGTGTGAGACATTGTTAAATTGTTAAAAAGCAGGACCGTCTGGTCACTTTACTACTCGTTCATTGGTTAAGTGCTTGCCTTGTTAATGAGTAGTTGGAGATTCACGCTCACCAGCAATTCCACAGAAGAAAGGGGTAGCATTCTGCTTTTTTAAAATTGAACAGGGTGGAAGATCCTTTGGGGCAGGCAGTTCTGCTGTCTTAAAAGGTCAAAATCCACTGGCAAGCTGTGGGTGTTGGGAATTTGGAAATAAATCAGTCTAATCGGCCTTGACTGTCAGGAGCCTTCAGTGAGAAGGAACATCAAGTCTTGACCATCTTCCTACGCTTGTGACAAATGCCCAGTAAGTCAAGCAGTTAAAGTAAAACTAGGCCAAACCCACCCAGGAGGTCTCCAGTCACTAGAATCACCCACAACCAGCCTTTCAAACTAGCCAGCAGCACTGCCACGTGTGAAGGGTGGATGCCCGGCTCCCAGAGCAGAAGATATTTATTTACCTCAAAGAAAACAAGATTCATACAGATCAGTGAGAAAGCTTGCAGGTTGACCTGTGGGCAGAAGACGAGGGAGCAGGCTGAAAAAAGGACATGAATCTTTCTGTTTATTCTTTTTCTCCCCGAGGTGAAAATTCTATATACTGAGATTCATCCACATAGGAATAGAAGTCAGGCTTTGATCTTCTCTGGCCTAAATCAGGGGAATTAATCTGACCACATGCATCTCCAAGCCTGCAAGATGGAGAGGGGCTCTTAAGAGTTATTTTGTGGGGGGTTGGGTTTTGTTTTTTTTAATAATGTAACAAATTCATGTCTTCCAGTAAACTGGAGTGAGACAAATACAGGATGGGTGGCCGGGGGCGGGGGGAGGGCTGGGGTGCAGAGAGATAGAGGCAGGGTGGTTATAAAGGGCATTTCCCAGCAGTGTTGAACAGACAAAACACTCAGAAGAGCATTCATTGCTTCTGGAAGCTCAAGGTGCATCTGGAAGTCTTTTAAAAACTGCCTGAACAAACGTACAAATGCACTTGACACAATGCATGGATTGTGATAAGAGTTGTACAAACCTCCAGCAAAATGATTGGGAAAAAAAATACCCGGAGTTGAGCAGGGCAGGTAACAAAAGGTGCAACTGGGAGTCAGTCACAATGACTGTTAGATCTGATAGCTAGTCAACAGAAGAACACGAAGATTCAGGTGCCAAGTCCCTTACCTCCTCCGGCCCATCACCCACTCATGTTCCTCTGTCAAGGACCTTCCTAATAAATACTAGCTCTTGTCCAATAACTTCTTAAAGGAACCACTCAACATCTAACTGGAGCCCCAAACCATAGTCGTGAGTTCCTTCAAATGTGATAATCGCCTTTTCTCTGAGTAAGACCAAAGTAAATCATCCCATAATAATAAAAAAATGGCTGCCAGAAGGAGAAGAACAATACAAGACCAGCAGTTTAAATGAAAGTCAGTCAAAGTAGGATGACCTCCAAAGAAAAGACACTCACTAACTTTGTTTTCCCAAAGATCATTAATAAAATATTATTGTAACAGCCTTAGAATTTTATTGATATAAAAGGCAGTAATAGGGAAAGAACAAAAAGTAGAAATCACCCTAGAATCCCGTGTTTTCATTCTTAGGAAGGTACCCTAGGCCCAAAGTCTTCAATCTTGTGAGTGCCCCTCCAAATGACCAATTTGTCTTTCCACTAGGCAAACTACTTCTTCTATTCCCAAATTTATCAGAGAGAGTAATCAGGGCCACTGCCTCTCCCTGTTTCCTAGTTAGGTGAGTGGTCAGAAATATGTGTGCAAAGTGCTCAACATGACTTCTGGGGTTGAGCTCAGGGACTAACACATATTTGATTATATTTTGATCATTCCATGTAGAATAGTTAATATGTGTACATGGTTGTATATATGTATTTGTGTGTGTGTCAAGGAGACCACGGAGAATTGGTGTGTATATACTTCTTTTCACTCCGTTCTCACCAAAACTGGGGGTGATCAGCACAATTTCATTAAAGCAAAAGAAGACAGAGCGTGCACAAGAATTACAGACCACAAAGGACTACATTATAACAAGCACCATCCTGCATAGGCAGACTGGCCAGGTGAACAAGTTGGTGTAGGTGAAAAATACTAAAAACAAACACACAAAACCCCCAACTCACTGCCATCTAGTTGATGACAGACTCATAGCAACTGTATCAGCCAGGGTTAGAACTGCACCAGTGAGTTTTCAAGACTGTAACTCCTGGTGAGATCAGAAATGAGCATCTTTCTCCTGAGAAAGGAACTATACTCACTCTACACTTATGGTTGCCAGACAATTTCTACATACATATTGTTATGTACTCTAAAGATCTAAATATAATAGAGCAGACAGAGGACAAAGGTGTGTAAATGTAGCCATAACCAAGTATCTAGGGGGGGAAAGTCACTCGGCCTGGAGGTTTAAGACCTTAGACTCAAGGAACGTCAAGATCAGTTGGCAAGAAATACCCACAGAGACAATGTTCTCGTTCCTACCTTGGTGAGTAGCGACTGGGATCCTAAGAACTTGTGAGCAGCACCCCAACGTGCTACTCTCGGCCTCCCCTCAACTGGAAATATAGCACAAAAATTGCTATCCTGTCCCCAAAACTTCCTTCCCAAAAGCAGCATGTATAAACAAAGACATATTCAAGCATTTCACATAAACACATATCAAATTGTAACTCAGCAAATGCCCGAGTGCTAGGGTGGCAGCTGGAACACGCTCGGCAGCTTTCCGGGAGAAACAACTGGTACCCTTCTGAGTAATGATTATAGCCTGGAAAATCCTGCAGGCAGTTCTTCGCTGTCACACGGGTCACTGGGATGGACTTAACAGCACCCAACAAAAACAACAACATGAAAATTAAAATGCGTCTTGTCAGTGTCAAGCCTCCTAATTTCCTTAATCATATGTATAAACCAGAGCAAAATGATCCTATCTGTAGCAAATGATCATGTTAGGAAATTGACTATACTATCATTTATTAACCATCAATTAACAGAATTATTAACAGACTGGAGGATTAGAGCAAGCATCAAGCATCTTTAGATATCAACAGCAGGGAAACTCAGACCTTCCATAATGCTTATGATTTTTTCAAATATTTTCCAGTGACTTTTATTTTAACAATTGTGTTTGCAAAGGGACCAGTTCTTTTGAAATGTTGAAAGGAAATTATGTGTGTGCATGTATCTGTAGCTCTCTATCTGTAATTATATAACTAATAAGTAGTCTTCTACAGAAAAGCATTTTTAAAATGCGTTTCTCTCGTGTTACACGGGTTTGTATTTAATATATACTTTCTTTCTTCGATTTTATACACTCCATTTTAGCTTAAGTGAAACACAGCATTCTTTAACCACATCAGATAACTAACCCCTATACGATGCATCTTTTTTAAGAAAAATAAATTAACTAAGATGTAAAGTCAACTCAGTCAGGTTTTTTTTTTTTTTTTTTTTTTTTACAAAATCCCAAATAATTTTATTCGCTTTCCCAGACTTTTGCTTCCACATAGTGTTTAGCAAACATGCTAAGGCGACAGAAGTCTTGCTGGCCATGACATGCGACACTGACCTTGGAGCTGGTGACAGCGGCGGCCACACCCATACCCACCAGGCCGGGCCCCTCAGCCTGAGGGGGGCTTGTGGGGAACACACCGAGCCACACCCCATCGGCAACCCGAGGTAGGTCTCCTTTACTGTACAGGACACTTCCATGCCAGTGTGAGACACTGATCAGCCAGAGCTGCTCCGGGCCGTCCACTTTAGAGAAGGGGTGGGGGCGCGAGGAGGCAGACAGACCGACAGACAGACTGCAGCAAGAAAGGGAAAAACGGACCCATACAATCTTGACTCCTGTCACTGGGCTGTGGAGGCGTGGGCCCTGCCAATGAACCTAGGGAGCCGCAGGCGCTGGGGCCTGCAGGTCAAG
>PVJH01004103.1:0-130751 GCA_004026705.1 Nesogale talazaci | reverse complement strand
TGCCGTTTGCTGCCTGTAACCAATAGTCTGGATTGCTCTACAAAGGACTCCAGTGAGTTGCACTGAGCAACCTGTATTGTATTATAGTTAACTTTTTCTCTTTTTCTCTTATATACTTTTCTCTTTATATATAAATATAAAAAAAATAATTACTAGTGTCCTGAATTTTATTTCTCTAAGAGAACCCTGTCTGACACAGAACTGACATCGATCCTACCTTAACTCTTACAGAACATAGAAAAAGATGGCAAACTCCTGCTCTTTCAATGGAGGTAGTATAACTCTGATATCTACAGTGGGTAAGGACTCCAAAGCAAACAAGAATTACAAAGCAATATTCCTAATGAACATCAATTCAAAATCCTGAACAAAATATTGACCAATGGAATGCAAAAGCATATAAAACAAATGATTCACCAGGATCAACTGGAATTCATTCCAGGGATTCAGGGATAGTTCAACATACAAAAGATCATTACTATTATTCACCATATTGACATGAAAAAATTATAAGAATCACATGATAGTATCAATAGATGCGGAAAAAGCATTCAACAACATCCAACACGAATTCCTGCTTAAGACACTAAAGATGGAAATAGAATGAAAATTTTTTGATATAATGCAATCTATATATGAAAAACCAACACCCAACATAGTTAAAGGAGAAAAGCTTCAGAAGGAGAGTACTGAAAGCAATAGAGAAATATGGCAGAGTGGCAGGCTACAAGATCAACAAACAAAAGTCTATCAGAAGCTATAAACATTGATCAAGACTACAGAAGAGGGAATCAAAAAGGTAGTAGCCTTCACAATAGCCGAGCACAAACTGAAATGGGTAGGGATATATCTGAAAAAAAAAAAAAAGAAGAAGAAGAATTGTATGAGGAAAACTACAGAACAGTATTGTAAGAAACCAGGAGGGACCACTACAAATGGAAAAACATCCCATGCTTCTAGATGAAAAGCCTCAATATAGTAAAGATATCTGTTCTGCCCAAGGCACTATATAAGTTTATTGCTAACTTGATATGAGTACCATCATCCTTTCTTAAAGAATTGGAAAAACTGAATATCAATTTCACATGGAGTGGGAAGAAGCACAGAGTTAGCAGAGAACTCCTCAAGAAGGACACAGTTGGAAGGCTTACTTTATCTGATTTGAACACATATTATTTAGCCACAATGATCAAAACTGCATGCTGCATGATATTGGTATGATGACCAATACTCAGATCAATGGAAAAGAATTGAAAACCCAGAAATAAAATCATCAGCATACAGACAATGGATATTTGATTAGCACTCACCTGCCAAAAAAATCAAATGGGAAGCAGATGCCCTCTTCGAGAAGAGGTATTGAGGGAAAATGGATATCTACCTGCAGTAAAATGAAGCAAGACCTTTACCTCACTCCAAGCATAAGAATAAACTCAAGGTAGATCCAGAACCTTCAGGTAGAACCCCTAACGATTAGGACCATCAAAGAGGGAACCCATACAAATCTGATAATTTGGCACAGGGAATACATAGGGTATCAGAAATATGGAAGTGCACAACTACAGGTAATTCGCAAATTTACAAATGGAATATACTAATGATAAAACACCTGTGCACATCAAAAGAATTCACCAAGAGAGTAATAAGAGAGCCCACGGACTTGGAAAACATCTTTAGTAATGACACATCAGATAAAGATCTTCTTACTAAAAGCTTCCCAAAAAAAGCACCTAATTGCCCATTGAGGAGGTGGACAAAGAACCTGAACAGAAATATCACAAGGGCATAAATCCAAATGGCCAATAAACATATGAAATAATGTTGCTGGTCATTAACTATAAGAGGATCGCAAGTTAAATCAACTATGAAATACCACCTATCACCCTCAAAGATAGCCCAATTCAAAAAACAGAAAGTAACTAGTGTCGGAGGGGCTGTGGTGTGAAAAGAAATCTTGTCACTGTTGTTGGACCTATAGATATTTACTGCCACTAGGGAAATTGAGTTGGCAATATCTAAAGCATGTTTATCATGACACAGTTCATAATTGCAAGGAGTTAGAATCAACTCAAATTTCCATCAACAGAAGAATGGATTAAAAACTTTGTTCTAAAAAAAAAAAACCAAAAAACTTTGTTCTCACAACCTAGCATTCTGTGATGCTCATTTTCTGACATGATTGCTAAATTAAAGATGGGTGTGTAAACAAATTTGCTGAAGAAAGTTGATCGTACCTGGCTACTATAAAAAAGTACCTGGTGTCTTAAAAACTTGAAGATACACAAGTGGCCATCTAGCTGAGAAGCAACAAAGTCCACATGGAAGAAGCGCACCAGCCTGTGTGATCATGTGGTTTAGATGGGATTAGGTATCAGGCATCAAAAGACCCGGAAGGAAAAAGATCATATCATTGTGAATGATGTAGAGTGCTGAGTGAAGACCCAGACCCATCTGTAGACAATTGGATATCCCCTTACAGAAGTGTCACAAGGAAGAGACAAGTGTGTCAGAGTGCAATATAGCATTGCTGAAACATATAACTTTCCTCTAGTTCTTTAATGCTCCCCCGGTCCCACATCATGACTGCAATTATATCTTATAAATCTGGCTAGACTAGAGCAAGAACATGGGTACAGATAAGAACAGAAAACATAAGGAATCCAGGACAGATAAACTGCTCAGGAACAATATTGAGAGTAGCTATTCCAGGAGGGGAAGAGAAAGGTGTGTGTGGAAGGGTGGGGGGAACCAATCACAATGATATGCATGTAACCCCTTCCCAGGAGGATCAATAACAGAAAAGTGGGGGGAGGGAGACATTGATCAGTGTAAGATATGAAAAAAAGTATAAATTATCAGAGTTTACAAAGAATGCAGCAGGAGGGGATGAGGAGCTGATATCAAGGGCTCAAGTAGAAAGAATAAAATGTTTAGAGAATAATGATGGCAACAAATGAACAAATGTGCTTGACACAACAGATGGATGTATGGATTGTGATAAGAGTTTTATGAGGCCCCAATAAAATGTTTCCACTTTGAAAAAAGTGCTCCTGGCTCCTTGAGGGAAAATGTAATCCTAGACCTATGTTCAAGATGGATCTAGACCTTATGATATAGAAGGTGAAGCAGCATAACCATCCAATGAACAGGATCCTTCATGCCCCAAACAAAAGACAGGATTGTGCTGAAACACATAGTTCCTGTCCTAATAAAAGCAATAAGAGGACAAACTACTAAGGTTGTCCCTAAAAACACAATGCCACATATTAAAAGAGCACCCCCAAAATAGGTTACTGAAGCTCTCAACGACCTCTCTTCTCTCACTTTCCTACTTCAAATGCATGTGTTGGGTGAGAGTGCTGCCTGTGAGGCCGCCCATAGAGAGTGGCAACTTCACACTTCTCAAAATTTGGCCACTAAAGGAGAGGTGGAGAAACACACACACACACACACAACTTTCATTATCTTCAGATCCAGTCTCTGGACTTCATATGTACTATAAATGAAGGACTATGCTACTCCTGGAACCACATTGCACAATATTCACGCAGCCCTGGACACTCATGGCCACTGTACAATAGGGGTTTCAGAAAAGTTACTCTGAGTTTCCTGCATCTTCAGTTCATTTGAGTGAACTCATTCAACCAAGTCCAAGAACAACATAGGAAAACAACCACTCACAAATATGAAAACACCTGAATGACTTCCTACCACTGAACCAGACAGTACCAGACAAACCCTCACTTGTTAGGCTCTGACTTTTCCTCTATTCACTGTTCTCAAAGTTCTTCAACAAGGCAACTTACTGGGAAGTTGTGGGTAAGCCAGGAAGATGGAAGACACTCTCAAACAGAAAGACACACTTCAAAACAAGGCCTGAGCACAAAGGCAAAAGCGAAAGGACACTTGGGAGAGTTGAAGCAGATCTGTCTTCCCTGAGAGGAAAAAGAGGAAGAATCACCTGCTTCAACCAAGCCCAGAGGTATGTGTCATCCATCGCGTTCTTGTCTAAGGCAGAGAACTGTTCCAAAGTGACCAGATGTCCCGCTTTTTAGCAATTTGTCCGCATCCCGCTGTGTTTTAAAATTAAAATAACTATATTACAAAACTATTTTTACATTGTATGAACATTTTTGTTGCTCCATAAAGATAAAAATTTTTTTCATTTTTTTTTTGGTGGGGGGGCATCACTGTCCACTGATGGGAGTGGGAGGCCCAGCCTTGATCCTGGAGAGCTGCAGCTGGATTTGAACCTCCAAGCCAGTGGGCCGCAGTCCCACACTCAACCATTATGCCACTGGGGCTCAGTCCCCGACCAAATTTTTAATCAAGAGACTCCTCTACCCCCAGTCAATGGTGCCCTGCTTAAAATCTAGTCACTGGACCTAACCCCAATTTTGGTCCCTGTCAATGATTGGTCTAAGTATTGAAAGTTGCCTTTCATGGTCTCAGGATCTCCAGTCTATTGTATGGTGGTTGTTGTTGTTGTGGTTGTTGTTGTTGTTATTGTTGTTGCTGTTGCTATTGGTGAGATTGAGTATGACAGGCGATGAAACCATATGGACTTATTTAGGCATGTCTGAGCTTATTCCCGTCAGTGACCTAACTAATGATTGGCCGTAGTTTCCTCCACGTGGTCCCCTAACCACCTACCAATGTGGCTATGCTTCAGTAAACTCATGTTAGCCCAAGGAAAGAGAGTGTGTGCTTATGAAGATTACAGTTAAAGAGAGATTAAATATTAGACAAAAAAATCATACAAAGAATTAAGGAACTTGCCTGGGCATGCCCTTTATGATTCACTTTGGTTTGGTGGTATAATGATGACACATTGGGCTTCTAACCACAAGGTCCTCCGCTCAAAAGCACCAGCCTCTGCTTCAGAGAAAGACCAAATGTTTAACACCCATGGAGAGTTACAGTCTTGGATACTCACCGGGCCAGCTCAAAGCTCTTCGGACGGTTACTATAAGTTTATCGTGACTTGATGACAGTAAGTGAGCAATTCAGAAATTAGAGAAGTCCAAAAGATACTCGGCTCAAAAGGGGTCAGCAAACTGAGGCTTCAGACCATATTCAGCTGTTTCTATAAGTATATGTGGTTATGAAGCAATGCTTATTTATGAAAATAAAACTATCATGGTTCCATTTATAGAATATTTTTCAGATAATGATGATTTCATTTTAAAAAATATATATTTATGGCTCTCAAATAATTTTTAAATGATTGAGAGGGACAGGATTGGCTCTTCTGTCTCAAAAGTTTTCCAGCTTCTGGTCTAGAATAATAATATTAATAGTCCAGCTATCAAAAGCTATAACATCTGGGTCTTAAAGGCTTGAGTGTAAACAAGCAGCCATGAGCTCAGGAGCAATAAAGTCCACCCAAAAAAAAAGCACACTTTTCTGTGCAATCATGAGGTGTTGAAACAATCGGGTATCAGGCTTCAAAGAACAAAAATCAAAATCAGTGGATCTATTGATTCCCCATATGATCACTGAAGACAAATGGATACAGAGGCAAACAGAGTGGAAGAAAAGGATGGTGCCCAGCTACCAAATGACAAAGTGTCTGTAGTCTCACAGTCTTGAAGATAAATGAGTGGTCCTTCAGCACAGAAGCAGCAATGCCCACATGGAAGAAGCACACAAACCTGTGTGTTCAAGAGGGGCCAAAGGGAGCAGGTATCAAGCATCAAGAACAAGAATCACATCATTACAAATGAGGTAAAGAGCAGGGTGGGGACCTAAGGCCCACTGGTGGGTAATTGGTCACCCCCTTACAGGAGAGTCACGGGGAGGAGACAGGCCAGTCAAGGTGCAGCCGGGCAGTGATAATGCATATATGTTTCCTCTAGTTCCTGAAACCTTCCTCCCCCACCCCCAACCATCATGGTCCCAACTCTACCATACAAATCCAGCTGGACTAGAGAAGGTACACTGGTGGAGACAGGAGCTAGAGTTATGGGGAACTCAGGACGGATGAGCCCCTGGGGCCAGTGGTGAGATTGGAGCTACCGGATTGGCGGAGAGAAGGTGGGGTAGAGAGATGGACCAACTACAAGGATGTACACATAACCTCCTATCTGGAGGACAGACCTCAAAGGAGTGGGCTAGGGGAGAACACGGGCAGTGTAAGATATGACTGAACAATAATAATTCATAAAGTATTGATGGTTGGTGGGGGAGGGAGAACAGGGACAAAGGAGAAAGGATGGGTAGTTGTTGTCAAGGGCTCAAGTGAAAAAGCAGATATTTGGAGAATAAAAACAGCAGCAGACATGCAAAGGTGCTTGACACAGTATATGTATTTATGTACTGTGAAGAATGATGTACGAGACCCAATAAAATGATTTGTAATAAAAATTTTTTAATTTTTTAAAGGAAAAAAAGAACAAACAAAAATAAATGTATTACTCTGGAATATATTGCAAAAAATAAATTAAAAATATTTTGAGACTTTTTATTGTAAATTAAGTGGTGGTTTACAGAGAAAATCAATTTTACATTAAATAATTCATGTAAAATAATAATAAAATCAAGGCTGCAGTCCAGTGACTCCATCCCACCCTCACCTTGTTATGTTAAGGAGAAACTGCTATGACAGTTTTATTCATTTGCTATACAAATCATGTGATTTAAGTCAGAAGTTGGAATTCTGGTTGAGTTAAAGGGTTCAGGGAGGTAAGAGGGAGCCATAAGGCAGAGGTCAGACATACTTCAACACTCCAGCTTTTTTGCCTATTCTGATATCAAATCCCCCCCAAAAACACTCCCCTATATTGGGTTTGGTCATACATTTCAGTGACCGCAGAGCTCAGAGATTACACTCATGTGATATATTAGAGAGGTTAACAGATTACCACAAGTCAGGATCCATCAACTGTAAGGAAACCGTCTTTGGTATACAATTGCACCCCTCTTCAATCAGCAGCCATGTCTCTCGCTGGCTCTCAGCCTCGTAACCACGGGCTCCCATGTCTTCTGCGCTGTGGGTCTGGAAACCCGTCTGCTTCACGGTCTGTTCCTTTCCACTGGCTCCTCTGCTCTGTCTCTTAGTGCCCTTGCCTCAGCCTCTGCTCTCGTTGGGTCTCCTTTGCTTTACCCAGGGTGTCTGTGATGCAGATTCTGGTTCCTCTGTTCACAGCCTCGATCACTTCAGACAGCAATCTTGCAGGGCTCCACTAGAAGTTCCTCTCCTGGTGGTACTGGGATTTCTTTCTTTTTATCAAGATGGCTCTAATACACAGAAAAACAGCTTGGAAGTTTTTGTTTTCTTTCAGCAGAAGAAACCAAGAAAACTAAGAATGGTGACTTATTCAAACCTTTAGGATGGTGGATCGCCTCTTGTTGGTTAGTTGGTCTTACTGTGGTGACCATTGAGTGTATTTCAAATACAAGGGGGCTCACCCCAAGTGACCACGTTTCAGCAAAGCTTCTAGACAGAGACCAGGCTATGAGAAGGAATAGGCTTCAGGGGAATTGATCACTGAAAAATTTGTGACCAGCACTGATACATTGTCATATACCAAAAACCTCATGAGTAGCAGCAGAACATCGTCACAGACAGTGCCACAGATGAACCCATCAGATTCTCGAAATGTGACAGGGGAAGACTTAGCTTCTCAAAGCAAAGGAGACAGTAGTGATGTGGATTGTGTAAGCCTTTGAAGTAAAGCTTTTGGATTTTCATTTGCTGATGGGAATGACTCAGAATAAGAAACGAAATCACAAAAAAACAGGTGTTGGAAGCAAAAAAAAAAAAAATGTCATTCCCACAGATTCTCCCCTAACCACTGCCTTAAAGTGAGCACATGGCAGATTCTATTCCCGCAGAGGAACCCACCCCCCTCATGCCTTCCTCCAATGCAGGTATTAGGTTTCCCATCTATGAGTCAAGGACTGTACCGTGAATACCACCCACCTTGTGACATATGTAACTACTGATTATGCATGACTAATGACTACCAATAGAAGTCCCCTCTTCTCCAGTCCTTCCCTCTCCCTCCTTCCCACCTTCCCACTCCTTCTCTCTCTCCTCTTTCTCCCCTCCCCACCTCCCAGATCCCCACATGAACCACCAAGAAGGCTGGGGTGAGCATGCTACCATGAAATGTGCCTGACTCCTTTATTTTACTTTCTCTCCTATCTATCTTATTCTCTATGACTTTACTATAATATTTATCATTTATAGCTATACAATTGTGCCTACCAGACCCATGATACGGTGAGGGGCTGGCTCCCCTCATCTCCAACAGGTGTGAGTATTTAATAATAAATTGAACTTTGGAAGTCATCAAAAAAGAAATGAACCATATATAAATCAATATCCTAGACAACAATGAGCTGAAATTGGCCAATTTCAATGAGACCATCACATAGTTTACTCTGTCAAGATTGACAAATTCTAGAGAATTGGTTTCCTATTAGTCAAAAAAGAACATGTCAAATCTATCTTGAACTGCAATACTATCTGAAAGGATAATATTTATACACATAAAAGAAAAGTCAGTCAATGCAACTATATTTCAAATTATGCAGCAACAACTAAAGGCAGTGATGAAGAAATTGAAGAATTTTACTAACTCCTTCAGTCTGAAATTGATCAAACATGCAATCAAGAGGCACTGATAATTATTAATAATTGGAATGCAAATTTGAAACCACAGAGGGAACAGTAATTGGAAAATATAGTCTTGCTGAGAGAAATGAAGCTGTATATCACAGAATAGAATTTTGCAAGGCCAATAACTTCATCAAAAATACCTTTTTGCCACAACACACACAACATGGAACCTGCCTTTAGGCACAACTGAGAAGCTGTCCAGTCTGATTAGCTATATTCTGTTCATTTGTAATCTTCACTTGATTAATAAACCCCATAACTGTGACTGTAGACGGTGAGCTTTATGTGACCTTTGCGATAAATTATGGAAACGAGTTGACTAGTCGAGTGTCGTGGGAGGAACGATGGGTACTGTGGGAGACAGACCAACTGTCTTGTGACTGTGACTCAGAGTCACGCAGAACCTCCATGTCATCAGGTAATTAAAACCCTGGAGCCCATCCCTTAACCTTTTTTAACCTGTACTTACGTAAATATTCTAATCGTAGCCCTTTTCTGACTTCTATAATCCCATCTGAGACAGTGACTGGCATCCAATCATGAACTTGCGCAGACGCCCTTTGTTCTCTGATGTGTAAAATGAACACCGTGGCTGCGATTCAGTGGGTTGCACCTACCTCTGTGATGAGCCATGGGATAATTGTCTTTATTTTCTCTATCTTATTTAAAGATTCTTGAAAAGGTCTCTATAAAACAACCATGGCCATAAAAAAGAATAAGAGAATATTTTTATATGTAGAAATGTATATAAATCATAAAAAAGACCAAAAAAATGGGGCTGAGCCCCGGTGGTGTAAGTGGTTGAGTGCAGGACTGCGGCCCGCGGTTTTGGCGGTTCAAATCCAGCCGCGGCTCTCAGGACCAGCACTGGGTAGCAGCAGAGGCAGTGATGCCCCCTCCAAAAAAAATCATAAAAAAGAGCTCAGAATTTTGAAATTGTAATCAAATCCTGCTTTAGTGAAAAATTGTGACTTCAAGATTACAAATATCATCTGAATGCTATTTGGAAAAGAGAATTAGGAAACATTAGTATTAAAATATTTTACATAAAGTAACATTTTCTTTGAAGCTCAGTTTAAATGTAATCATACTTTATAATGTAAAAAATAATTTATCTTATTAAAAATACTGGACTCAATCTCCAATGAGTTTCCGATTGATTAAACCAAAGTATATACTCACACATACTATTTTTCAAAACAAGTAATGGATCTGCAAAAATATCAACTTATTTTGAAGAAGCTTTTAATTCAACTTAAGATATTTCTTTGCTAAGTCAGAAAAAAAAAGATCTGTTTCTGAATATTTTTATACGCTTTAAGAAAATTCAGTACAAGAAGCTAATTTTTTTTAATTAAAATGATTGGTACCAGTAACACAGATGACCATTGAAGACTAAGAGCTTTACATGGAAATTTCAATTAAGCACTAATTAATTCATATAAGCAAACCAAAAAAATTAGCCCACAGGGAAGTATTATTTTGGTGAATTGACTGGAGGTTTAAAAGAACAGCAAGAATTAAAATAAATAGAAATAAAAGAAATAAAGTCATAATAGACTTCTTTACTTTTCATTAAGAGCATTATTTTAAAGCAATTATTTTCTATGTGCCATCTTATGATATGCAAATTGAACTTCAAGTGCTCCAAACAGGGCAATTATCTAATTGATTTTCTATTAATATCAATTAGCAGGGAAAAAAAGAGGAAGAAAAGTAAAGTTGAAACGGACTTTAAGTCTTAATGACAAATGAGTTTATCATAAATGAAAGCATCTAGAAATGCAAATTATAACTCAATGTTATTTATTAGATTTTCAATGACTAAAAAATTATCCAAAATTTGCATATAATAAACTTCTTGAAAATTGAATGGGTTAAGTAACTTAAAATTATTTATATATTTTAGAGTTAATATTTTGTAACTAATTATAGACAATCTTACATAATCTTTAAAAGTTATCTATATATTATTATCCTACGTCTTCCCAAATTTTATATAGAATTATCATCAGACTTCGGACTCAGTCTGCCAGTTAAATCAATACCTGATATTCATGAACTGTATGAGCAGAATGACTTGTTATTTCTTGTAAAATGCAGTGACTGTTAGCCACTTTTTACAGTCTTTGGCTGCATCTACCAAGAAAACTAGAAAACACCAGATATAATCATTAATAAATGCAGAGACTGCTACCATCAGTTATCAGTTTCTTTCTCCTAGCACCCAAACTACTGGTAAATTCATTCTATATTAGAGAAGATGACTGTTTTCTGAAAGAAGAGCTGTTTTCTCACACATTCCACTTTTCCCATCAAACAAATAAAATTATATTTCATATAACTGAACAACTTAAAGCAGGGGCTTTGAAGTTGTTGGTTTGGGAATTTGACTCTTTTGAGTATCAGCAACTTTAGTGACTTAATTGAGCCTCTGGGGCACAGATTCTCCATTTTTCAGGTAGATAGACTAATGAGAAACACCTTACCTTCACATGGGTGCTTTCAGCCATAATGGAAAGAAATCCTTTTAAGGCACACAAAATGAAAAGTAGTTTTATTACTAAATATGTGATGAATTGTTGGTAATTCACATTCTACAATGTTGCCTTTGAAAACAAAGGTTCTCTGGAGGGCCTGGCCAGAAGAAACTGTAACAACAATTGAATTACCTGTTAAATTGAAAAAAATCATTTAAAAAAACCCAACTTCTTTTGGAGGAAGAAGCTATTACATCTCAGTAGATACATATTTTTACCTGTACCCCTCGAAAAGCAGCTAGACATGATCTAATTTCTTGGTCATATCTATATGAGGCAAGTGCTTCACTGGTATGTAGCCAATGCATTTCATTTTATGAAAGCAATATGCTGTCAAAGTTATAAAAAATTGATGTTTGGAAAGCCAAGACCTTTATTCATATTAGGAAATTAATACAAAGGAATTAATTGCTGTTCTATCTATATTTCACATATTGCAAATTTATGTGATCAATAAAAATTCTAATATCTTAAATAAGCAAATGAGTATTAAATGAAAGCTTCCCTAAATTGATAGTGCTATTTGATAAGTTATGTAATTGTAGTATGTGAAACAGTTAGCCTTTATCTAAAGAAAAACATGTTTTGGTTTAAAGAAATGCAATGTTTTAAATAAGATTATTACTTACTGGAAAATGAATAAAGTTTATAATTTTTATAAAAGGCCATAATTGAGAAAGTGGATGCATTATTTATAAATGGTCTTTAAAGGTTTTTTATAGAAATTCTTATGCTAGAGTCAAAAACATAAATTATTTCTCTACAAATTCCTTTAACAAGCAGCACCAAAAGCAAACTCCCCAAACCTCCTTGTCATTGAGTGATTCTGACTCATAATGACTCTGTGGATGAGTGTAGAACCGCCCTGTGTGCTTTCAAGATAGTCACTGTTTATGGGAATAGAAGCTTTGTCTTTCTCCAGTGGAGCAGCTGGTGATATAGAACCTCTGACCTTGCTGTTAGCAGCCCAACGTGTGACCCACTGACTCGGGAGGACTCCATGTCGGTATGGAACAGCATAAAGTCATTTATCAGATATTAAGTGGCCATCTTCCTGGTAATAAACTAGAAATATAAACACAGGCTATGCTTTTTTGTTTCTTTGTTTTCGTCTCTTGATCAATTGGCCTATGTTGTAAAAGTGAATGAGAGCAATAAAGAAATACTTCATATAAAATTCTCTAGGTGACAAGATAAGAGCTTATACAAAGTACAGTGCAAGCATGAAATCGAGTGGTCAGCCCTTCTGTAGAAAAAAAGGGACAATGAATATTAATAAAGAAGGTGATGTTAGAAGTGGTAAGGTAGATGTTGTTCAGATTGTCAAAGGGTAGAAAAAACTAGTAATGGAAGAAGAATCAGAATGAACAAAATCACAGGTATATAAGACTATGCATTATCTGTGTAGAAAGACCACACTTTACCCTGGGTAAAGAGAAAGTTTCTCAAAAATTCAAAGCGTGGTTCTATCCCGTGACATGAGGTTGCTAGGGTCAGCATGACTTAATGGCAGTGAAACAGAGTCTCAAATTTTTGACCTATGACCTATTTCCAGGAGGTGGGTGGGTGGGGGAAGTTCAGCTTTCCCCTAGCAATTAAAAACTTTAGTCAACAAGTCAGGATAAAGTGTAGGTATCTGCTTATGTGAGGGTCCCTGGATTTCCCCAGCATCCCACAGGGGATGGTATTGGCCACTTTGTAAAACACTGATGTAGAGGAACAAAAACCATGAACTAAAATCCAGGATTAAAGACAAGGAGGTAGACGTTATATTAAACAAATACTGATGAATGGGACAGAGAAAGATTATTCCATAATCTTGTAATACTTCAGCTGTGCATCGTGGTTCCCTGAGTTGCCACAGCAAACTCATGGGCATGCCAAGATATGCTTTACAAGTTAAAAGCAAGCACAGCAATATTTTAGGAATGCCATGTGGATTGTAGTTGCTGTGAAAGCCTATCTACTTAATACTTTAAATAGTTAGATTTCTATTTTGGCTGAAGGGTGCTTTAAAAACAATTGAAGCACTGAGGAATCTATGAGCCAAGAAAGTTTTGGAACATTTGCCATAATGAGTTCTAACTTTCTTTTATAAGAAACGGGAAAGCCTAGAAGACTTTTAAGAAGTGGAAAACAAACAAGCAAACAAACGTATTTTTGGAGTATTACTCTGACACCAATCGGGTGCATGAGGTAAAGAGGTGGCATTTTTGAGCCACAGAAACTATTCAAGATTATTGTAATTAGGCATAAGAATAATGGTGAGATACCTAGTGAGAGAATGAAACCAATGTAACTCATTGCAGAAATCGCATGGAGGAAGGGGTGTCTGACCTCCTCTGGCTACACAAGAAGGAAGGAGAATCCAACTCCAATATACCCAAGGAAAATTCCACTGAGGGAGAGGTCAGGCGTGTATCCACCCTCCAACCTTCGTTATTCTGATATCAGTGGTCCCTCTCGTAGCACCCTACTGGGGTGGTTAGTTAATTGCAAACACCACATAGAACTCTCAGACAATATTATGGGGGCTTTTTAGAGGGCCAGTAGATTACAAGTGAGGATCAGAAATGTTGTGCTTTAGCTATTTTGTCAATGGCAGTAGCTAGCTACATGGACTTTGGGCCTCTGCTCTTCTTCAGAAAGGGTGACAGAGCTAGACTGACACTGATATTTGCCATAGGGCACCTCCTTGGGCAAACCAAGCAAAGATTTCCTCCTTCTGTGGTCTGGAAAGCTCACTGCTCTGTCTCATGATCTCTGTGACATTGTCACTTTCATTGCCACCTCTGCCATGCTCACTTCTCTGCACAGGGATCTTCAGCATGCTTTGTTCATGGCCCTTCTTTCTTTGTGATACTGAGCTTTCCCCCTTCTGCTTCTTAGGTGGTCCACCTTATACCCAGTGGAATGGCTGAACTCACCAGCCTTCATTTCAGAACCTTTCACACCTTACGGGTAAGCTTCCACCCAGTCACTTTATAGGGGTCACAGACTATGAATAGAAAGGCTATACCAAGTAATCAAATCAAGTCCTTCTTCTAATATTAAGACAGGTGGCTCTCATTGTTGTCATTGGTGATCCTCTAAAATTCTAGAAATTACTGATAACACTCTCAAAATTATTGAATTTTGCTTACAGTTGCTTATATATGTACATTTAGTCGTGTGACAGTCATTGTTGAACTCTTTCACTAAAGTCATTTATGGACTGACATCTTTTTCATATAAATATAGAGAGTAGAATTTTTGCATGTCCTGGTAAATAGACTTTTAAAAGCTACTACATGGACATTTCACTTAGTAGCTAAATTTATGAGAAAGTTATATTGTATAGTTCTATAGCCTTTCATTTTATCATAGAGAATCAGTGACCTAGATCAGAACTAAATGAAGAGGTTCAGTCTAATGAGAGCCACCAACATACTTCTCTCCTTAGCAACAGAATTCTCCTCTGAGCACAATTGCTGGTTGTCTTCATGCTGAAACTTCCCTTCATTGTGATCTTTGTGATGTGTCTTATAATAAGAAGGATTGTGACATGCAAGCCAATTACAAATAAAATTAAGGAATTTAAAGTATATTGTGCCTAATGTCTATTGTGCATCTACTGTGAGTCATTTGCTGAGAGGCCATGACTCAAAATGAGAAGAATCATCTGAAAACATCTTTTAAATATTTGAACTTGGAATGTATGTATACGAATCTAGGAAACTTGGGATTCTTCAAAACGGAAATGGACCAAATAAGACTTATATGCTAGACATTGGCTAAAAGGTCTACTATTGGCAATTTTAAATCAAAAACTCATATTGTTTACTATGCTGGGAAGAAACATATTGTTTATAAATTTAAGAGGAATTACATCACATCCATCATAAAATTAATATTCAAGATCTATCTTGAAATACAAATATTATAGGATATTATATACATATACACATATACAAGGAAACCTTGCTAATACAACTATTACTCAAATTTACATAGCAGCAACTAAGTTGGTCATGAAGAAATTAAAGAATTTTACCAATTACTTCCATCTGAAGGTGATCAAACATGAAAATTTTTCTCACCTTATCATGATGTTTCCTATTGGTCCAGTTCTGAGGACTGCGATTTTCTTTGCTTTAAGATATAATCCATACTAAAGGCTATGACCCTTAATTGCAATGAGCTAGTGCTTCAAATTCTTTCATAATTAGCCATATAATTTAAAAATGTATATGTAGTACAGCATTGGAAAACTTTCACTTTATAAATGTGAAAAAATTAATAGATATGTAATATCATTCTTCTTCTTCTTCTTCTTCTTCTTCTTCTTCTTCTTCTTCTTATCCTGCTTCTGCTTTTGAGGAGGATCAGGGACACACAGGCCAGGGGTTAAGTAAAGAATAATCATATAAACAGTAGTTATTGTTTCAAGGTGGTAATCAGACTTATAAGACAAATAGACCTATTTAATCTAGTGCAACATATATTATTTAGTTTCAAGCATGATACAAGGCAGGATATCCAGAAGCTATAGCAACTTCCTCTTTCCAAGGGAAGTGAGCTCTAGAACTGAGGTCATTGTGTGAGAGGCCTGCTTCAGAGCAGAAATGGATCGTGATGTCTTCACAGTTCTACTCCAGAATCTGTAGTTGATCTTTTTGTAAAGCACTTTTTAAATGTTTTATAATTTCCCCTATAGAATATACGCCTCTAGTATGTTATCCACAGGAAAAGTCAAACTGCTACCCCGTTACCAAGATCTGTATGATCCGATAGAGTATCGTCTTTTCTAAAAGCATGCTACTAAATCTTGACCCAAATCCTTCGAAAATCTTTTCATAAAGTCTTATCAATTGCCCTGTCTTTCCCCCCATCCTTATCACTTGTACCTTTTAAAAAATACTACATACATTTGGATGTGTCTTTAGTTTATCTACGGCCAAACATACATTTTTTCCTGGACAATTTCCTTGAAGCTGGTATTAATTGACAGTTTTAGCACAATTTCACCAAATATCTCTTTATCCTTTGGGTTGTCATCAGTATCTTTAATTTTCTTTACTTTCTACAAGCAAACTCATAAAATACTTTATTGTACAAAATAGCTGTAGGTGTAATATTAAAGTAATACTTAGTACACCAAACATTTATTTTTATTACACAGTAATTTTCTCATCCTTCCCAATTGAACCATCTCCTATCCATATACCATATATTTTCAGTGACAGAAATGGCCACTAGTGTGCTCAGTAAATTCAGGATTACTTCTGGCCAGATATGAAGGAACAGATTTTTATTGACAATGGTTCCCATGGATTAATGTAGAGCACAACCTATTTACCACACAGGGAGAACACAGTGTTGGTCTTTATCTGCTTAATACTCACTAGCTATACTGCAGGAGATGGTAGCTCATTTTTAATTCATGATATCCGTGTTGTAAGGAAACAATAATAAGGACAGCATCTCCCAGTGGTATCCTACCCTAAATTAGGTGGCTCCCTAGTGTTTCAATCAGTGCTTTTCTGCCTTGGGCTTCTAAAACACACAGCCCTTGGCCTTTAAATACAATAGCACTAATGCAGCATAAAGCCCTTTTCTGGTGATGACCATACTCATTCACTCACTCACTGACTCATTCATTCACTGTCATTGAGTCAATTCTAATTCACACTGACCCTCCAAGACAGGGTAGAACTGCCCTTGTACATGTCCAATGCTACAACTCATTAATGAAGTAGAATGCCTCACCTTTCTCTAGCAGACAGCTGGTGATTTTGACCAGTGCATCACCACTATAACTCCAGGGCTCCTCATCTCATGATGATACAGCCTTTTAGCAAAATTGTTACATTAATTACTCTTCCCTTCCACTAACAATACAGTTTCACCAGGGTCTACTTCTTTTCATAATTGGAAGGAGATGGCAAGTACCACTAGATAAAGATAGGGGGAAATCTTCATTTTCAGGCAATGGGAAAGGAGCACTAGTGATATAATTGTTAAACCCTTGTTAAGGAACCAACCCATAGGCCCTGTGGGAGAAAAGATCTGGAGGTCTACCCCATCAATATTACAGCCTAGCAAGCACTGTGGGGTAGTTCTCCTTTGTCATATAAATGCATTATTGGTTGGATTCTACTCAATAGTATGCAACAATAACAATAGGCAGTAGAACAACATTTAGGGCCATGGGTTAATGTGTTGATGTGATCTAGGAGTTCCTTCAGAGTGGGAAGTTTTTCATTCTGTTTTACACAGGGTCATAGTGAGTCAGAATTAACTCCGTGGCAGTGGTTCCTGCTAACAGGGATGTTCCTGCTCCCTTTAGCTAGGACGGGAAAATGCAATCTTAATCTGGACCTTTAGTTATATAACCCAAAATCTTATGAGGTTAGGCAGTGGTTCTCAACCTTCCTAATGTCATGACCCTTTAGTACAGTTCCTCAAGTTGTTACCTCTCAACCATAAAGTTACTTTCATTGCTACTTCTGAACTGCAGTTTTGCTACTGTTATGAATCAGGCCACTCCTGTGAAAGGGTCATTTGACCCCCTAAGAGGTTGGGGCCCACAAGTTGCCCACAGCTGGGTTAGAGAAAGACTTTCAAAGTGGAAAAGACAAATCTTTCCAAGAACCTTCTTCCTTCAATCCCCTTTCTGTTAGCTGAAGTACACACACTCTTGGCTATGCTAGCCTTCATTTCATACATATCCTTTTCAGGTTTAGCATTATTGGTTTTTCAAGGTAAACGTTTACATGGTGCATTTCAAGTTTCAATAAACATCCCTATGAAGGTGGCAAAGTAACCTTGGGAAAGTAGAGGTACAGCAAAGATGAGGAAGATACTCTACGAGATGAACTGACAAAGTGGCTGCCACCACAGGCTCAAAGGTAGCAGTTGTGGGGAGGGTGCAGAACCAGGAAGTGCTCATCTGTTGTACATAAGGTCGACATAATTGAGAACCGATTTGACGCTATGGCACCAGCATCATGCTGGCAACAACAATATGCATCTGATCAGGAGTCCTGTTACACTGTTAGGTAATTTTGTATTGCTGTCCTCAAGCTTAGCAATTCAAAACCACTGACTGCTATATGAGAGAAAGATATAGTTCTTTTCCCTCAGAAAGATCTGTAGCCCCAGGAAAACATTTAGGATCTTTATGAGTTCAACTCTGTGGCAGTCCTGTGCTTATGTTAATTTTATGATTGAAATGTAGGGGTGGAGTCTGGCCTGTGAATCAGGAGAAAGCCATTGAGTAGCTGATGAGGCCTCTGTGTGGGCATGGCTTTCACCTGAGACTCCTGGGAAATCTCTCGGTATTTCCCTCGTGAAGATGAGAAGCTATCTTCCCCAGTTGTTGGAAGTGAGTTTGAGAGATGATTAATCACAGGCAATACAGAATGGCGGCGTCTGGGAGGCTGGAGTAGTCGGTGGAGAGACCACACGGCTTAGCCCTGATGAAGACAGACCTCTGAAGCTGGAGTGGCATGCTGTTGATGGACCTGAGCTCTGGAAGCGAGGAGCCATGGGGAGACCCCTGCCAGAGCCAGAATTCTGCACACACTGACCTGTAACTTCCTGAGTTGGAAGCAGACTTTATAGACTGAT
Source organism: Nesogale talazaci (assembly GCA_004026705.1). NCBI lineage: Eukaryota > Metazoa > Chordata > Mammalia > Afrosoricida > Tenrecidae > Nesogale > Nesogale talazaci. Next base: position 111,974 of record PVJH01004103.1, on the reverse strand, counting down.
TTCAGGCATATGGGTTAATATTGGACTTAGGACTTTGCACTGGACTGGATTGGGATGCCTTTTTAGTGTCACATTTCTTTTGTATATAAACCTTTCCTTATACCTATATGTATGTCCTTGCATTTGTTCCTCTAGTCTACCCGGACTAACACAAACTCAATGGTATTGGTTTGTGTTATGAGCATGGTCAGTAATACATACCCCCCATTATAAATAGTGCTTTTTGACCCACTTTGGTAAACTGACAATGGGCAAATCTATTCCCTAAGATATATTTCTAAACCAGAGAATACAAACTCCTGCCACCAAGCCCTACTTAGGGTTTCCACAGTTTCAAATTTTTATAGAAGCAGATAGTCTCATTTGTATTCTGCAGAGCAGGGAGTGGACTCAAATCAAATTCTTTGTGGTTCCTACCCCAGTGTTTGGCCAGGACTAAGAGACATATGTAGGGGATCCCAAGCCTTTTGTAGTTTTATTTACTTTTTTCTTAACAACACTTTTTGTAATTTTAATGTGCAGTTTCCATTATAAGTTAAATTCAAGGTGGAATAAGTTAGTTCTTCCTGTAGAGACTCATCCCAGATGTATGAGCAGTTTTTCTATGCAATCTTCCCCCAACAATGTGCTGATCTTTGATCTTATGAAATTGTACCCATTTTGATAGCAATGACTCTTTGTGCTGACACATAAGGGCAACTTCCTTGGCCTTAATATTATAGAAATTTCAGGCTGAGCCCCGGTGGTGTAAGTGGTTGAGTGCGAGACTGTGGCCCGTGGGCTTGGCGGTTCAAATCCAGCTGTAGCTCTCAGGAACAGCGCTGGGTAGCTCCCACGACCACCAGAGGGCAGTGAGGCCAAAAAAATATTAGAGAGATTTCATGAGATGAGCTCTCCTGCCCCATGCCTTTGTTTTACCAGGCCTTTATTCAGAATGTAGTCTCCTGGATGATGGTGTAGGCCAACACTCGCTACAGAAGAAGGTTAGGGCAATAGTGTGTGTTCCCACATAACATGCCCAATTAAAATATAATAAAAGACAAACATCCCCAAACTCAGCTATAGGTGTAAGACCTTCTAGTTTTGTATCCCAGGTGTTCCAGTGAAGGAGTGTTGGTAGGACAGTGGGGTCAGGGTTGGGGTGCTAATGGACAGCTTTGTGGCAAGAACCAAGCAGTTGTTCCTAGAGAAAGATGGCATGTCCTTCCATAAAAATGCACAGACTCAGAAACTCTGTGAAGTTATTCTCATCCATTTTATAGGGTCAAGATGAGCAAGAATCAACTTGGCAGTGGGCTTTGGTTATATTCTAATTAGGCATGCATGCACAATTAATACAACAATGGGTTGTAATCAATTATCCTATTTGGAATTTCACCACGACCTTGGAGATTCTAAGGAGAGTATAGTGGTTATGAGTTGGGCTGCTAACTACAAGGTCAGCGATTCAGAACTGCCCGCCCTTCTGTTGAAGAAAGACCTGGCTCAGACATCAAGAGGCACTTCTACACTGTCCTATAAAGGAACCATGAGTTAGCATCAATGACTTGACAGCAGTGCATTTTGGTTTGTTTTTATCATATCACAGTGTCTCCACAATCCGACTGCTAGTTTTTTTTGCCTCTTAATATTGTAGTTTTATTTCCATTAAAATGAGTAAATTGTATCCCACTAAGTCCTTCTCCTGAAAGTCATCTATAGTTAAACCAGAGTGCATGCTTTCAGAACTGCTGCTGATAATTGGCTGGAATACCCACATGGCCTGCCGTCAGTCTTGGTTCTTGACAGTTTCCACTGATGGAGCACATTCAGCATCCCGCGTCAGCACTTCCTCTAACAGTTCCCCCACGGGCAACATTGGATTCAAATCTATCCAGTCTGCGTTAATAGAAGGAATTCATAACAGAGGCAGCTGTTAGATACAGGGTCCATTTCCTTCTTCCCAACTAGTGATAATGAACCAGTAAATCTTTTGAAGGAATCCAGTAAAATTCCTTCCTTTTCATTTTATCCTTGTTTTAATATAGTTGTTCGGTGCCATCAAGTTGGTTCTGACGAATAGCAGCCCCGTGTACAACAGAAGGAAACACTGCCCAGTCCTGTGCTAGTCTCATGTTTTTACATATTTCGGGGTCCATTGTTGAAACCATTGTGTCAATTCATCTTATCAAGGACCTTCCTTTATTTATTTTTTTGGATACCCCTTTACTTTACCAAGCCTAATGTCCTTCTCCAGGGACTGGTTTCTCCAAAGCCAGTGAGCTGAAGACTTCCATCCTTACTTCTAAATAGCATTCTGGTTGTACTTCTTCCAAGGTAGATGGGTTGTTGTACTTCTTCCAAGGCAGATGGGTTTATTCTTACAGTAGTCCATGGTACTTTTCAATATTCTTTACTGGCACCATAATCTAAAAGTATTTCATATGCTTCAGTTTTCCTTACACAATTTCCAATCTTCATATGCATTCTGTATGTATTCGAGTATAAGCTACTTTTTCAGCACATTTTTAAATGCAGTTTTTGTGGTAAAATTAGATGCCTTAGCTGATATTCAGGTCAGCTTATACTCGATTATATACGGTATGTGGTAACTGAAAATATCATGACTTGGGGCAAGCATTCTTTAGTTCTCAAAGTAAAATTCTTCCTTCATAACACTTATAAGGAGGTTGTATGCAGCAGATTTAACCAATGCAATGTATCATTTCATCTCTTGCCAGCTACTTCCATGAGCATTGTCTGTGTGTCAGAACAAGATGAAACCCTTATTTTAATAGCCACATTTGTGTATCAAAGCAAGAGGAAATCCTTATTTTAATAGCCACCAAATAATCGCTACCTGATTCATTCTTGTGTCATTATCTGAACCTCCCTTGTGTCTTTAACTGTCCTTTAACTGTTAGCCTCTCCCTAGCTATAATTTAACTGTCTTTTTTTTTAAATAGGAGCTAAAAATCTAAGTATAATGCAGTCAACTAAGCATCACATTTGATCAGGTTCTCCTAGCCACCTCTACCCGTTTTGGTTTTTTCCCTACATCATAGAGATTTAATGCAAGCATCTAAAAGCCAACTCTATTTCTGACACCATTTCTAGTACTACCGCTGTGTTTATGAGTGAGAGCTGGCAATTAGACTCATGAGTCACAGATAGACTATCGCATGGAATGTGTTGATTTAGTATTATATAATTATCATATGATGATTGCACTTCTCTGTCTCATCCCCATCCCCTCACATTTACCCTCATCAGCAGTTTGTTCTCACCCACCTGGGCCTCTCTGGCTGTCACAGACAAAAGTCAAGATTTATGTCGGTCACCTTGACACATGAAAGCCATATCATCTATTTCCAGCCTTATTTGTACACCATAATTATTACACAGGCCCACTGCCAATGTACAGCCCCTTTAATTCAAGGCAGATGCTATATTCCATTCAACAAGTGAGGCACACACAGTATTCCTTATTTATCTTAACTCTACTGTTTCCAAGGAAACAGTGCTTATGGAATCTGAGATCTTTTAAATGTAGACCTAATTGTAACCCTTTATTCACAAAAGTCAAGTGTCTGTATTAGTTTTAAAATATATATGTGACAAAATGTCAATGTGTTGCTCACATTTTTCTTTTCCTTTAGTCTTTATTTATCACATTACTTTCATTTGTAGTGTGCACAGTGTATCTCAAACAAAAAAATGCATAAAATACTAACATAAAATATAATAAATAGTATTTTATGTAAAAACTCAGGTAACCATTCCCAGATTGAACATTACCACCAGGCTCACCAGCTTTCAGATCATCATTTCCAAAATGAATTCCCCTCAGCATCCCATAGAATTGTGCACATTTTTTTTTTACTTTTATGGTCATAGAAAACTGGTTCGCTTATTGTAATTTTATTGCAGTAAACATTGCTAAAATATAGTTAAGCTTTTCTTGTTTTAAACTTCACATAAATATGATATCTATTCCTTTCTGTTTCACTCTTTTCCCCCTTCACTCTATATTATCTTTCTAATATTCAGCCGCATTGTTCTGGATAGCAGCATCAGTTTCTTTATTTTCATTGCTAGTAGTATTCTATTACATAAAACAGCACAGTTAGTGTATTGAATTCAGTTTTCTACTAATGAAGAAGGGGTCTGGGGATTCTATGGGTTAAGCTCTGGGCTGCCAGTCTCAAGGTTGGTGATAGGAAACTCCCAGCAATCTGTGGGAGATTCACAGTCTCAAGTACTTCATATAGGGCCACTATAAGTCGGTTTCAACCTGCTCACAAAGCATTTGCTTCTTATTAATGGTTATATTTTTAAAAGTTGGGATGACACAAGCAATGTTTCTCTCAAAATATTTTCTATAATAATCTGAGGTGAGAATGATAATTTTTGTTAATCAGACAATAAAAATGACAAATTCGTAGAGGAAGCAATATTACTCAGCTGGTAGAATTTGCCTTTAAAATCAGCTTGATAAGTCTCAAAGTTCATGTTCTTGATTTTTTTCATTGTTACGTATTATGTACCTTGTAGCCACTTTTGACCTTGAAGATTACAGACCCAAACACTGCACTTCTTGTGCCATCCTTACAATTGTCCCTATGCCGGAGTCCGTTGCTGCAGCCACAAATCTGGGTCATTTTTTTCCCTGCCCCTCTACTTTACCAAATATGATGTCCTTCTCCCAGAACTGGTATGTCCTCACAATATGCCTAAAGCATGTGAGAAAAAGTCTTGCTATGTTAATCTGGGTAGACTAGAGGAACAAATTCATAAATATCCATATATGTAAAAGAAAGAGGTTTATATACAAGAGCAATTAAATATTGAGAAAACATTTCAGCCCAGTTCAGTCCAAGATCATAATTCTGATATTAGCCCATATGTTTGATGCCAATCCAAAGGTCCTCTTCAGACTCACAGAGCACATGCAATCACGCCAAATGCATGATGATACCAGGACAATCACAGGTCAGTGAGTACGGCATGTTTTCAGTGATGGTGGCAGGGGTCTCCCCATGTCTCCTTCAGTTTCCAGGGCTCACGGTCTATCAGCATGCTGCCATGAGTCTTGTCAGCTTCAATGTCTCCCAGGGAGTGAGACTTACTTCTTGTCAGTAGAATGTCTCCAAGAGACTGAGTAGTGAGTCCCTCACCTCCAAGGGGAAAATACTGCCAGATTTCCCAGAATTCTCAGGAGAAAGTCATACCCACAAAGAGGTCTCATTGGCTATCTCCAGATTGACAGACTAGACCCCACACCTACACTATTAATTCTTAAATTGACATCAGATTAAGTGACTGCCACACTTGCCATCTTGTTTTTAAGGAGCAGTTTGCCCTGACTTTTTCCTAGACAGAGCAACTTGTTTTTTAGCAATCTGTGGTGCTTCAATAGTCTTCTTCAGAGCCACAATTTGAGTGCTTCTTATTCAATGTCCAACTTTCACATGCATATGAGGCAATTGAAAATACCATGACTTGCATCAGTCCACCTTAATCCTCAAAGTAAAATCCTTGCTTTTCAATACTCTAAAGAGGTGTTGTGCACCAGATTTATCTAATGAAAATCATCTTTTGAACACTGGGTTGCTGCTTTCATGAACTTTGATTGTGGATCCAAGCAAGACAAAATGCTTGACATCATCCATTTCTCTGTTTATCATGATGTTACCTATTGGTCCACTTGTGAGGCATTCTTCACATTGAATAGTAATCCATACAGATGGCTGCAATCCTAGTTTTCATCAGCAAGGGCTTCAAGCCCTCCTTACATTTAGTATGCAAGATTGCATCATCTGCATATTTCAGGCTATTAATAAACCTTCCTCGAATCCTGAAGTCACATTCTTTTTCACATAAATCAGTTTCTCTGAGTATTTGCTTGCAGATTGATTTCTCTGCTAGGTTCTTGCATAAAATTCAAGAGCTTAACCTAAGAGAGTTGGGATTAAATAAAGGATGAATTTAGCCAATGCCATGAATATAAATTCACTATAATTTGGTGAGTCATTAGAAGTAGTCACTGACTGATATGAAGATTAATTAATGCCATAATTGAGTAAGTATATGGCCCAAATGTGGTGCCATTTACTGAAATAAAGAATACAGAAAAACACAGTTTGGAGACAAAAAGTTTAGTTTGAGTTTGATCATTTGAATTGCAATGCCATGAGGGCATCCAGGTGACTAATAACTATATAAAAGATAGACCATATTATTTCTTAAGAGGCTCAGTAGTATCCAAACATTCCAAAGCTAATAGGTAAAAAAAAGTTAAAATAATTACCTAAGCAGCTGCCCTTAGAGACCATGCTTTTTAAACACTAAAATACCACATCTTTTGATAAAAGAATACAGGACAATCAGCTAGTCATACAAATGTGATGTCTAGTTTGACAGAAATATGCAGCAAATTACAGCAAAAGTTTACACATATGCACACACAAAACACACATATATATACATGAAATAAATTCATGTAGATGGATGAGTTCACCCAACAAGAATATAGCATAACCAAAGTTATGGAACTTGGAAAGAGTTTAGGACAAGAAAAGAAAGAGAAAAATGAACAAGGGTAGCCAAATAATTATGAAAGCATTAGGGAATAATACTCATTATTGTTTCAAGGAGAAAGAACTAGTGTCTAAAGTTAAAAAAAATGGAAGAGAAAATTTGGATTCAGAGACTTTTGAAAGAAAAAAATCATAGCTAGCAACATTAATGTGCAACTGATATTGCAATATGATAGTGAAAATGGGTAGCGAGAAAGTGAATGATGTGGGAATCAGTCAGTGCAATGTTTTTGTTTTCCTTCAAAAATAGGAGCAAGAGTGTAGAGGAATAAAGAGTCATTATTTAAAAAATTTGTTTTAAAATTTTTAAAGTGAGGATTGGGCAAGTTTCCATGAAACTGGGGAGAATTTGGATGAGAATGAAGGATGAATGATATAAGAACTAAAGAAGTGAAGGAGGAAATGTGGATAACTGAGAAACTGAAGTTTGCAAGAAAGGAAGAAAGAAGAATCCTTAGACAAACAAAAGACCATTTCCACCACTTTGGCAGGAGAGAAGAAAATGCACACACACACATAACAAAGAAGAAACCTGATAGAGGGAATTTCCATTCTTCTAGCTGTCATAATTTCTGAGACTAGAAATGAAGGGTTAAAGGAGAATGAAGGGTTCAGAAAATATGGAAAAGATCTGACTAAGTGATTGGAGGGAAAATTCAAGATGTAGTAAAAATATCTGCAATATTGAGAGCCTGGCTAAAGTCAAAGACCAGGGAAGAATGATAACTTGAATCTCTACAGCATTCCTTCCAGGTGATAGAGGGGATGTAAGAGTTCAACCACTGTTAATCAAATGCTGGATATGAAACATAGTTTGGAATTTGGTCTGTGTTATTTTATTTGTTAAGTGATACCCAACATGTACCCTCCCTGTGGGGGAAAAACATCCTTCTAAACCTAATCAACATGGATGCTCTAATGCAGGAAAGAGGTAGCAGATTCATTTAGCTAATCATGGATGTGGACACCTTAGGAAGTACTGGTTTCACTGTCCTGGTGTAATGAAGAAATCAACTGATGATCTGATAATCCTTTCGGGGACATGTACTGTTTCCTATAAACCTTGATCCCTTTATCCCATTGGTTGATGATACCCTGACCATTGTAAAAGAAAAAAACACAATTTGCTAATTTTCTTCTATGTCTGTTGCAAAATCTGCTTATTATTTCTTGGTCCCCCACCCATTGCTCCAACACTTCCTTGATTTTGAATGAATCTTTGAAACAGTTTGGAGGTAAAAACCCTGATATTTCCTTCTGTCAGTGCTTGATGGAATTCACTTAGAATTTCTTCCTCAACCTGGTCTCTGTCTTTCTTTGGATAAAATAGAGATGGGCATCCAGGATTGCTTGCCCACCTGCAACACAAGTGGCACAATGTCTTAGATGCAGAAATTATTAGCAGAAGGCCATTGAGATCCAGGGTCAAGTTTCCATTATACAATTCATCAGTTGACCTCTTTGATGCCCAAACATATTGCCCTGAAACTCTCTATTGATTACCAAATCCACCCACGGAGACACTCACTGCCATTTAGTCAGTACTGACTCATAGATGCCCCCTCCTGTGGATTTCTGCAGCCTCTCCTTTAAGGAAGTAGAAAGACCAGTCTTTCTGTCTTAAACCTGCTGGTGGTTTTGAACTGCTAACTATATGTATTGCAGCCAGTGTATAACCTCAAGAGCTTCCTACAGAGGCACTAGGGATTTAGTATTTCAAATGTTTTGCATATTTAGTTCTTGCTTCTTCTATAGTAGCTAGATGGCCTATGTCCTTCAAACATCTACTTAAGGCAATTTTATGAAAGCTTTTTTTATTGGGAAATTATGGAAGTGGAAAAGCTTCCAGAATAATAGAGACTTTATAAGAAATGACTGGATATATACTTTTGACAAGTACCAAATGAAAACCTTATGTCTGATTTGCTTGCTTTGGAGATGTTCTTCCCATGGCTTTATCACTGATGAAGGGTACTGTGTTTGGTGGCATACAGTGCCTCAGAGGGCAGAGAGACCCTCGTTGAAATGCTTTGACAAAGGAGAAGCAGTGATGGACTTAAAGATGCCAGGAATCATGAGGATGATACAGGACAAAGCACCTATTTTATTTTATTATATATCAAGTCAGCATGAATCAGAGTTGATTTGGTGTCAGTTTGCAGGTCTTTCTATCCTTTATCTATCTCTGAAAGTAGCATACTAATTTAATCAGAGTTTAAAACTGCACTCTGAAATAAAACTCACTATTTAAGCTATGTCAGTTCACTGGGAATAAGGGTATATTTTATGGAATGCTTTGGGGGGAAAACAACAACCAAAGTACTCCCTCTCTTTCATTCTTTGAAACCTGAAGCTAAAAAGAAAAGAAAAAAGGAGTAAGAGAGTAAGGTGAGAAAATAAAGGGAAATTTGGGGGCCCTTGCTGAGACTATTGTCCCTCAAATTGACCTTCCACCACCAAGAAGGGCATCTGTTCATACAAAAGATGGATGTGTTTATATATCCAACAAAGTGTTTGAGTCATAATTCTTTTCAGTCCTTGTTCTTTCCCCTTTCAGTTACTAAATGCATTATACTTTTATTAACTTAAAGATAATATGTATACATGCCAAGACTACTAGCCAAAAATGAAATGAAATTAACAAATAATTTATATCTGAAGAAAGAAAACTATTTGAGGAATTCAAGTTGTTTAGTTTGGTGAGGACTAATGAGCATGCAACTTGGATCAGTTGTTTGATAAAATCCTTTTAAATGAACAGTGATTGTTCTTGAACCAAGTTAACGAGCTTTTGAAAAATTCCAACATAATCTAAAAATTTTGTAAGTGTTATTATTGTGGTGTGATAAAACAATGTGGCATGCGGGCTTTAACTTTTCAAGAAATTATTTAATTTTCCTCGGTGGTCCATTAGATGCTTACGTTTTGTAAATGATCTTTTGGTCTTTTAAAAGAAATTGCATTGCTTCTCGGCCTTTCGGCTAAGATCAAGTGTAAAAGAAATCACATATGCTATTTATTTTGCACATATGTGGCCTCTTTATTAAATGGAAGACAAGTTGGAATATATATTATATCTACTTCTAAGAATTTTGCCAAATAAGCACAATATAAATAGTAGTGAAACAGTGATCTATATAAATACCAGAAGTTAAGTCCCGCAGGCTGGACAGCACTCAAAATACGACGAGAGAAGAGCTGCAGGTTTGCAGCAGGATTGGCCATTCTGACCTGCGTGGAGTAAAGCTTTCAGACCCTCATTTGCTGATGTAGCATAACCTTACATGAGAAGAAACAGCTGGAAGCATTCATTGGTCATTGTAACATGTAATATAAAAATGTACATGGGGGAAATGAAAAGTTGGCAAAAATTAAGTGGAAACCTTGAAGATCAAAATACTGGCCATTAGTAGGCTGAAATGCCTGTACCGGTATATGCTATTTTGAACCAGACAAACAGGCAGTTTACTATGTGGATGGCACAGTGAAGAGAAATGGAGTGATATTCATTGTCAAAAAGAACATTTTAAAATCTACCCTGTAGCATAAAGAGTGGTAGGATAATATTCATCTGCTTAAAAAGAAGACGAGTTAATCCAGGTTTTACTCAAGCTTACACAACGCTAATGACAAAGATACAGAAATTGTCGTTTTATTACCAACTTGCCCAGTCTGTAGTTGATCAAACAGGTAATAATGCTGCATAGATCATTTCAAAAGATAGAAACAATGAAGAATCAATGTGTGGAAAATAAGTCCTCGTTGACAGGATCACATGGCAGAGTTTTACAAGACTAATGACTAATTCATTAGCGATACCACTTTCAACAAAATAAATGGCGACTTTACAGGTTGACCACAGTGAATGGAACACACAGGAATCAAATTACCTCCACCCAAGACCTTAGGGAAGCTCTATATCCTTAAACAAAACAAGGCCAGGGCCCAGCTGTGTAATGGACCATCCATTTTTCACACTCAAGTTCTAGGTGAAGCTGAAGAAAATTACAATGAGGAAAGTTCAATGAGGAAAGCTGAAGAACAGTGCAAGAGAGGCAAAGGGTGACCTTGAGCATATTCTACTTGACCATGGAGACTAGCTCAAGAATGGACTTGATAGTCACAGATTTCATTCTAATAAATTTGTAGACTAATGACCAAAAACTGGATGAATTGTAAGATAACATCAAAGATGTCATCCATGCAGAATTTGAAAGATCCTCAAAAACACAGAAAAGAAAGGACTAAAGTAGATGTCAGAAAAGACTCTGCCACAGCTGGTAAAAGTTGAGTAGTGAATGTGAACAGAAGAAAAGGTGAAGTAAAAGTGCTGAACAGAACATTTCAAGAAGACAAAGTAAAATGTCACAATGCTATGTGCAAAGACCTGGAGCTAGAAGACCTAAGGAGAAAACTCGAGGTGTTTATGAAGTCAAAAAGACTGAAGAAAAAAATCCAAATCTCAAAATACAAATTGAAGGATTCAGTGGGTAAAATAAGGAGTTTCCAAAAGATAGAAAAAAAACAGATGGAGACTCAGAGATTATAAAGTTTAGGTGTACTGAAAATAGCATAGTTAAAATGAAACACTGATGATAAAAGTAATGAGAGATATATACTTGAAGGGAAGAATACTTTTGTAGTATTCTTGCCTTATTTCTTGATCTGAATAACAATTTTATGGTGACATCCATTTAAAAACTAGTTAAGCTTTATACTCTATGGCATGTGCTTTTCTCATGCATATTTTCTTCAATAATGTTACTGAATTCTTTTATTGGAGGAAATACACACAGTTGCTGCTTCCAAAAGAATTGGTCATAGAGGGGCTAAGCCCCGGTAGCATAGTGGTTGTGTGTGGAACTGCAGCCCACTGGGCTGGTGGTTCAAATCAAGCAGCAGCTCTCCAGGAGCAAGACTGGTCCACCTACTCCCAACAGAGGGCAGTGATGCTCCCCCCCACTGCAAAAAAAAAAGAATTGGTCAAAAATATTATAGTAGTTACATAATTTCATGTCAACTTGATAAATAAGTCTAAGGGTGGAGTCTGACACTCCAGATCACAGACTGATGATATTTTCTTGTGTACATAGCCTTCTCATGATGATTCTGTTGGATTTCTTTCTTTCTTTCTCCTTTCTTTCTTTCTTTCTCCTTTCTTTCTTTCTTTCTTTCTTTCTTTCTTTCTTTCTTCCTTCCTTCCTTCCTTCCTTCCTTCTTTCCTTCCTTTCTTTCTTTCTTTCTTTCATTCCTAGAATGAAGATGTGCTCTCTCACTGCCTGACTTTCCTGTTGACAAGCCACATGGAGAGACTCCGAAGTCATCCAGAGCCTTGAAGATGCATCCACTGCCATTGGATTCATAAAAATTTGCATCCAATGAATGGCCTGTGATCTTCCTACATTTTGCATCATTGCATTGCAGCATGAGTTCGAAGAGTGAATGATATATGAGCTAGCTTTGGATTTAAGGGCTAACATTGGACTTAGGAACTTTATCTGGACTGGGCTGGCATATTTTCTTACTATACAATTACTCTTTGATATAAAACTCTTTCATATATGTGTCAGTCCGGATAGGCTAGAGGAACAAATTTCATAGACATGCATACCGATATAAGGAAAAGGTTTATATATGAGAAATAGGACATTAAGAAAGCATCCCAATCCAGTCCAGTACAAAGTCATAAGTCCGATATTAACCCATATGCCAGAAATCAGTCTATAAAGTCTCCTTCCGACTCACGAAGTCACAGGTCAGTGGGTGCAGAGTCCCGGCGCTGGCAGGGTTCTCCCCATGGCTCCTCACTTCTAGGGCTCAGGGTCCATCAACAGCAGAAGCAACTCATCGCCGGCAGAGGTCTCCATGTGGCTGCCCCAGCTTCAGAGGTCTGGCTCCATCAAGGCAAAGCCATGTGGTCTCTCCGCCTGCTTCTCCAGCTTTTCAGACGCTGCCATCTTGTCTTGTCTGTGATTCATGTCTCTGAGCCTAACTCCCAACAACTGGGGAAGATAGCTTCTCATCTTCACGAGGGAAATATCGTGAGATTTCCCAGAAGTCTCAGGAGAAGGCATGCCCACATAGAGGCCTCATTGGCTACTCAATGGCTATCTCCAGATTAACAGGCTAGACTCCACCCATACATTTCAATCATAAAATTAACATAAACACATGACTGCTACAGTATACCTATAAGAGTTTCACTGAATTTGTTCTCTAGTCACTAGTTGGCCTAAAAAAAGACATGCAACCATTTAAATAAATAACATATGACCAAATACACCTGGTGTTAAAGAAGGAAATACAAGATTCAGTGAAAGCTATGGTCAAACATAAGACTCCTTTGATATGTCTCTACCAAAGGGTGCAATTCTGGAAGCACTCATTCTCCTAAACAAGAATTGGACAAAATAGCTACCTGGTCAACTGGCTGTGCCCACTCCCAAGAAAGGTGATCAAAAGATTGTCAATTGTTGAACAATATTGTCAATATCACTTGCAAACAAATTTGTAAGAGATAATTTTAAAAAGGATTGCAACATTTCATCAACAGGGAACTACCATAAATTCCAGCTGAATTCAGAATTTAATGTGTTTGCTAATGTCAGATGATTCTTTGCTAAAAGCAGAAAAAAAGCCCAGAAAGTTGCTGACTTGTGTTTTATTGAATATGCAAAGGCATTTGACTATGAGTGACAATAGATGTTGCATAATATTGTCTACTCACATGAAAACCCTGCATCATTTAAAATCATGAAAGGAGTGTGTCAGTGTTGCCTCCTTTCACCATACTTATTCAATCTGTATGCTGGGCAAATAATCCAAGAAACTGGACTACATGAAGAGAAATGCACCTTCAGAATCGGAGGAAGATTTGGTAATAATCTGCAATGTGCACATGAGATAACTTTATGCACTGAAAACCAAGAGGACTGAATGGAGTTAAAAGAGGATAGCCTTTAGTATGAATTAGAACACAGTATAAAGAAAACAAAAATCTGCATAACTGGACAAGTAAGTGACATCATAAAATATTGAATTTGTATAGTACTTCATTTTACTTGAATCCACAAACAATACCCAAGGGAACAGCAGTTCAATAATTCAAAGGATGTGTCGCACTAGGCAGAATTGCTGCTAAATATTTCTTGGGAGTGTTAAGAAGCAAAGATGTCTCTCTGAGGCAAAACTGTCCCTGACTCCATAATATTTTCAATGACTTCATATGAGTGCAAAAGCAGGACTATGAATAAGGAAGATGGAAAAAGAATTGATGCATTTGAATCCTGGTGTTGATGAAAAATTACAATGAACAAGCAGAAGAATGAACAAATATGTTTCCTAAGTATATGCAGAATGTGTCTTAAAAGAGAGAAAAGTGAGACTTTTTTTTCATACTTTGGATGAATTATCAGGTGGCTTTAGTCCCTGGGGAGATAAATTATGCTTGGTTATGTAGGTCAGACACTGCTGTTGTCAAAAATGGGCTAAAGCATAGCAATGATTACGTGATGGCACAGGGCAGGATAATGATTTGTTCTGTTGCTTGTAAGTTCACATGAATTGGGTCTGACCAATGGCATGTTCAAACAATAATCCATCATATTTCTAACTTTTCCTATGAAACTTTTAAAAATTGGGAGGAGTATACTTAAAATAATTATTATTGGTTTTCCTTTTAGTGCCTTAGTATCTTGTTTTTGCTTTAAGTATTTTGAAACTTTGTTATTTTTTTCACATACTCATAAAGGTCTGTGCTTTAATGATTTTAGTGGGAATAAATATAAACTTTAAAATAATGTGAAATAGGGCTGAGCCCCGGTGGCGTAGTGGTTGTGACCAGGACTGCGGCCCACTGGGACGGAGGCTCAATTCCAGCAGTGGGGCTGGGCCTCCTACTCCCACCACTGGAGAGCAGTGATGCCCCCCCCCAAAAAAGAAATAATGTGAAATATATTTTTCTGATTATATAGTGATTCCCCCCCCCAGAAAATTTGATTATATTATCACCCTAATTATTATGTTTTCTTTTTGTTTGTCTTTATATGACATATTTTTGTTACTTTTTTTGCCATAGTCCCCTAGGTACATCTCTTGGGGATAAACTATATAATTGGATATTTTCTTAAGGAGGAGTATAACCCATCCAATGCTATCATTTTTCAACCCATGATGCCTGAAAAGCATGCTCATTTGCCCTTTTAGTTTCAATTAACTTTGAATGCCACTCTCTCTTTCTCTCTGAACTAGTTCTTCATCCACTAAGATTTTATTATCTACTTTTACTTGAGCTTTTCCAAACATTCATCTAACTTAAAAATGCTTACAAGTAAACGTATTTAGGCTAAGAAAATGCATTCAGAAAGAGACGAGATCTGTTTCATACATAAAAGTGGCATTTTGACACTATCTAACATACTGGTAATTCTGGATATTAGAATTATTAGTTTGCTACTTCTATTCTTCATTTACTTTTAATTTGGTTGGCATGGGGTTGCTTGTTTTAAAGCATTCATTTTAGACCTAGAATATTATTTTTATGATGCATTTTCTTTAAATAATTACTTTTATATTTTGTTAATTACACCTCTAACTGAATTTATTCTGCTTTACTTCTTTAATATCTAACATCCGGTTCTTAGCTGGATATATACATGATTTTGAATAATTTTATGTGCCCTGTCTTGGTTCCTGCATTTTAAAAAAATTTAATTTCTGCTTTCCTCCCAACTAAAATTCTTCCTTCGTCTATAAATTGTTTTATCACTTCAGATTTTCATCTTTTGTACCAGTCATTAGTTCCTTAAATTCCATTAAGAGCACAATGCAAATCCATTTTAAAATATTTTTAAAATCTGAAAAAAAAGAAAAGAAAAAATCTGGTAATGAACCCCTTATAAAAGCTTACTCTTGCAGTTCAAATGACACTACTTTTCTTTCATATGGTATCTATTAAGACACCCACATATTTCTTTTATATGCTTGTCTTGATAAGAGAAAGTACATCCAGATATGATATTTTTCCACAAGCATTATCATTGAAGTGTCCTTAGCGTTACTCATGGGCTATGGGGATTCTGACTTGCCCTTCATATTTTGAGTCAGAGGATTTGATGAATGTGCAGAGCCTATATCAACATTGCTTATGCCCAGAAGATATTTGCCTTATATGGGATCCATACAATAGTATCTAGCTAACTTTTGAAAGAATAATTTTTATCATAATGGCTACAAATACTTTCCTTTTTAAGTACAGTGAAATAAAAGTGATCACACTCAGAATGCAGGGTCCTATGATTCTTCCATGCATACCTCAACCCATGTCCAGGGAGCCCAGCACCACAGCCTCTCTATTACTGGATGGGATAAATTCACAATAATTTTAGTTTACAAATGAACTGAGAGGTCTCCAAATAGGAACATTTTAAAGATAACATGGTCTAGACTGATTTAGAAAACAGATCTTTCTTCCACATGAGAGAAAAACAAAATTTGGAGTGGCCAGAGTAGACGCAGCGCACAGAGGACAAGAGACTGATCTGTGGCAAAACAGTGGAGACAAATGACCTTCAGGTCTGCAAGGTCAAAAAGAAGCGTGTTTTTCAATATCACTCCTTCAGCTCCAAGAAACCACATCACTTATGCGTATACTATTGGCTATATTATGCATGTTCATCTTTAAATCTTTGCAGGTATTATATTTAGGTGTTTGGAACTATTTGGTCAAGGATTGTTATTAGAGATTATTTCATGTCATGTTCATTATTTCAAATATGCCATATATCTCCTCAGTGCAGTTTAGGTTTCTGTAGCAGCTTCTGAAAAATTCAGTGATTTAAAACAGAATGCACATTTGATCTGTCAGTAACTCCCTCCTTCTAAGCCTCTGTTCCCTGCTGTCCCCAGGGACAAGCTGGTATTTCCAAATCCTACGCACAATGCAGCATTTTCAAGGACAAGGATGATCTCATTAGTTCCAGCCCAACCTCCTGATAGTTTTGATATTTGTCACCTTTGCTACTTATCTTACTGTCATTAAAAAAAAAAAATCAAAAAAAAAAAAAAAAACCTGGCCTGGTTTTATCCTCAAGTGTGTGCTCTAACACCTAGGCTCCTGTCTTTTCCTCTGTGGGTTCAAATCCCTCTCCTGGTAACCTACTCAGTGCATTGAGTCCTCTGGGTTTACATACCTCCTATGACAATGGGAGGGGTTTTAATCCTGTTCAAATTCCAAAGCTGACTCCCTGGAGAGAGGACTTCAAGCTGGTTTTTCTCTGCTTCCTTGGGCAGAACTTCAAGGAGATCCTTTTCCAAGGAACAACTCTGACAGTGCCATGCAAGATAGCTTGCTCCTAAAATGTTTATCTATAAGGAATTCTATCAATGTTTTCTCCTGTTGCCGGAAGGAAGAGGGAGAAGGGATCAAAAGTTATTTAGTAAAAGAAAGGAACTGATTTAGTGGTAAAATCCATTTCAAAAGGGAAGAATATTTTTTCCCAAGAAGTCTTACAGAAGAAAGAGAAGTAGATTTCCTAACTTTTTGCCCGTAGTATTGTTTGCCAACTGCCAGTCAAGAAGTTCTCTGCACTCTCTATCTTTATTCTACTCTGAACACCTAAAATATTTTGCCATTTTCCTTTCCAAAGCAAGACATATTCTCAAGAAATCTATAGAATTATGCCTAATGGCATCTGAGGAGTGTCAAGTCAGCTCCTCTCAGAGAAACAGCTAGTGACCCTGTCTATCTTCCTGTGCACCCCTTCTCCCCCTTGACACACACTCCTGTTGTTTTGTATGAGGGGCTTCAAAAAAGGTCATATAAAAATGTCATTTTTCCATAAGCTTTCAGCAGTTCCTTATAGATTCCTACCTTCAATCCTATGAGAAGTGAGTCTCAGAATGCAATGTAGAGACTACTTAAAATTTTTGGCAAAATGCAGGTTTCTAAGCATGACCGACTGCAGATGTTTTGAGTTCGTATTTATAAACCAAGCTCAAATATCTGCATCTTTAATAATGCAACCTGTATTGCATATGGTAAGCGTGTACAGAAAATACAAAAAGCAAATAGAGGTTATTTTGTTGTTTTGTCTCTTTTCAACTTGACGACTTATTGGCGGATGCTAAGGGAAGCATTCTATTTCTTTAGTTCACCAAAGCAATTGCCTCTGTGTAAAGGAAGCTTTATTTCCAGGAAACCAGGTATTTCACAAACCAGCACT
Source organism: Nesogale talazaci (assembly GCA_004026705.1). Taxonomy (NCBI): domain Eukaryota; kingdom Metazoa; phylum Chordata; class Mammalia; order Afrosoricida; family Tenrecidae; genus Nesogale; species Nesogale talazaci. The sequence continues at coordinate 94,174 of PVJH01004103.1, read as the reverse complement.
CACTAATTCAATACGACTTTGGATAATCCATCATATGTCCATTTTAATGATTACATATTAACAGTATATACTCCTTGATTATTTTATTACAGCTAATCAAATTAATGGATAAAGAATAATATGACTTCAGCGTGAACGTTTTAATTTTATATAATTTTCTGATTTTCCCACTTTAATCATATAGGTTCAAATTTTTTTTGAAAAGCACAAGAAAAAATGATTTAAAGAAACTTAAAAAGAAAAGAAAGCATCTGCACTCTGCTATCAGGATTCATCTAAGTTCATAGGGGATAAGAAACAGGATTAGCACAAAGCTAGTTTCGATGAAGTGGAGGTTAGGCGTATCTCCATTCTCCAACTTCTTCAGCATCTGTGACACCATCAGCACAAGTTGCACCCACCCACCCCCTAGTTTCCCCTGCCCCCACCCACCATGTCCTTCTCCACTGAGTTCAGTAATTGACTTGGAATGGCCACACATAACTCACAGACCCTAATCACAATCTTCTGCTGTATGAGAAAAGTTAAAAAAAAAAGCTACAACTCGGGACCAGGATCAACTCAGAAGTAGCAAAAATAAATTGACAAAGTTTGAATCACTTCCTTAAAGAGAGAACACATTTCTCTGCTGGATAGCTTCCAATCAGGATTGCTCTTTCTGCTTTCCACTACTTTAGTTGGTCTTTCTTTCATGCTAGCAAGTCTTTTTGCCATCCTTGCAGGCACAGACCTCCCCCTCCACCTTCTCCTGACACTCAGTATGAACATCTTTTCCACCTTAGAGTGGCAGCTCTCAACACAGATAGGGTACTTGGTATTGTCAAAGGCAGATCAGTTTAGAATTACAGTCAACCTAGTTGCTTAGGGATCTGTCTCCAAGAGCCTACCCTGAAATTGTTTCTTCTGTATGTTGGGCTGCAAAACACAGGTCAGAAGTTCGAAACCGCCAGCTACCCTGTGTGAGAAAGACAAGGCTTTCTACTCCTGTAAAGAATTTAAGTTTTGAGAACTCAGAGAGAGAATTCCAGAAGGTTTCTATGAATCACAAATCAGAAATGACTTAATGGCACTAAGTATGGTCAGTGAAGGAGTTCCTTTGATGATTTCCTGACTGTGTCCAGTTTCTCTGGATGGGCCAACTTGCTCAGTGCTGCAGATAGTCTCAATGTTCATGCTGCCCAGATTGCTGCCACTATTCCTCTGCCTTAGGCCCTGCTAGTTTTCCTGCTGTTTGCTACTATTCTTCCTTCTGAATCAAAACCTCTGTAGGTCATGTTTTCTCTGCCATGCCCTTGGTTATTTCTGTGGCTTTATCAGTAAGGTCCCTGCTCCACTTTTCTCAGTCTGTTTCTTTCCGCTGAGAAATTCTATGGGGTTGGCTGTTTTTAGAAGCCAACTAAAATTTCAAGGCCTGACACTTCTCACGGGACCAGTAACAGATTAATTCCTTCACTGAATCACTTGTTCGTTCTTGTGGGTAGATTTTAAATAACAGCAAATCAACCAGGTGGGTTAAATAGACCAAAACAGGGCAGATGACAGCTTTCAATTAGTAATTTTTGGTAGAACTGCAAATCCAGGTCTGGGACAGGCATATGTAAGAGAAAAGCATTGCATAATAAAAACTAAAAACAAAACAAAACAAATCCTCATTGCCATCAAATAGATCTCAGCTCACAAGGACCCATTTGGAGGTTTCTGAAACTGTCAATACTTACTCTTACAGAATGTCTCAGAGTCACGTCTGCAGTTGAGTTGCTGACCTTGGGTTTGCACTGCATAACTCAATACACCACCAGGGCCCCTTTAATTTAATTTTTTAAATTAAGTTTTAGTAGTTCAAACATCCAGCTAAAATGTGCATCGTTACTTCTCAGTGGGACTGCCACATGTATGGATTGCCTCCAAATATACCCTTTCCACTCAAAGCCGATGATAGGAATGTGTTTTTTTAATATGAGGCACTTAACTGAAACATCTCCACACACCAGACTTCTGAGACTCCAACTGCATGTGGTCCTGGATTTCATATTCTTATTTCTGCTATTTTTCTACATTTAAATTTTCTTCCAAGTGAAACAACTTAACTGACTACCAGGAAACAACTCATTTGGGATTATGTATTTATTATAATCAACATAGAGAATTAACTCAATGACTCTAATATATCATCTAGATTGAGCTACATTCTGTGTGTTCCTTTCAGATGAAAGCAATGAAATTTTCTGTGGTTCATTAAGGATGGTATAGTTTCCTCTCTTTTTAATTAAATTTGAATCCAAATCATTATTTTTCACATTAAGTACTACTCTGCACTGCAATTCAAGATATACTACTCTATGTGTCTATCTCATAATCATGTGCAGTCTGTTTAGTGTAATTTTTCATGCTTCTAAAAATCCTTTAAAATTCTGCTACCTTAATGCTTTGCAAAAACTAAATTAAACCTATATTTCTCTATGCCAGGCATGAAACTATGTGCATTTTGTTGCTTCCTCTCCAAAATGAACACATTTGTATGTTTTTACTTTGGGCTGCACATTCGCCATCTTTTTCTGTTATCACTTTAGAGCACTATTAATCTTTACTTTCATTGCTATTCTTTTGCCATTTGCCTTGTCAATTCGCCAAATTGTAATCATTTGTGTGAACATATATTTATTGTAATGAAAAAAGAAATCTATTTCCATTGAGGCGATTCTAACTTATGGAGACCTCTTGTGGTACAGAGCAGAACTGTTCTAGGGAGTTTCCCTGGCTACAATCTTTTGTCACAGAGGGGTCTGGCAATGAGCACCCCGCCCTAAAATAATGTAATTCTAGTAATGTAATGTAATGTAATAATATAATTTAGTTAACTGAAATATATTCAACACGATTTGTGAAACAAAAGATTATTGTTTTTAAAAAGACAGTGTAGACAATGTCGCAAAATGAAAATTACCAAAAATTACAGAGAAAAAGAACTTTGCTCTTTTACCTTTCAGAAGTGTTCTAAACATATAGGTAAAAAAGTTCCCTGTATTTATTGCACTTCATTCTCTTTGCCATTAACATGACCTACGTTTCACTTTAAAAATGGACATCTTTCCATTATGCAATGTGCCTACACAGAGCTCCTAGTGTCACAGTGGGTCACGCACTGCAAACCTTAGCTCAGTCAGCGAATCAAAATGGCTAGGCACTCCTCAGAGAAAGATGAGGCTGTCTGCTTTCTCAAAGGGTTACTATGTGAGAAGCCCCTAAGTGTTTCTGTCCTGTCCTTTATGCTCACAGTGAGTCAGAATTGACTATTATCAGTCAGATATATCTATTTCCATATATTTATTTATATGTATATATGATTTAAATTTAAAACATAATATTCAAGAATCTTCTAATACACATTGAATAATTTGATGTATATTTAGACTTATCCATACATTTTTTGTGATTTAATTAGTTTCTTTGGCTTCTTTCCTATAGGAAAATCTGCTTGATCAGAGGCATTAGAATATATGATTCTGAAATGTTTTCAGATTGTTGAACTAATTTATAATCCCATTAAAAGCATAATCAAGTGTTCTTTCCCTCCACTCTTATATCATCAGGCTTTTCATCTTTTAAAATTGAAAAACAATTAGTAAATGAAGTTGTAATGTATATTTTATTGAGTATAAATGGGGTTTAGTCAGGACAAACTGCATAATTTGTGATATTTAGAAAAAAAGGGAAAATCCCAAGTCTTTTCCCAAAAACTGTTAAGAATTTCAAGGCAACTGTGGCATAGCATGAAAACAAAAGCATGGCTCTTCCAAGAATGGTGTTCTCTGCAGCTGCAGAATTTCACCGCAGTGTGACTAGCCCTGGCTTAAACTTCCAAAATGCATGTGAGTCCTTTGCATTTTATTTCTAGTGTTTTTTTATGAATCTCTTGATCATTGTTTTCTAAAGTAGTATAATTTTTACTGATTTATAATAGCATTTTATATATTTCCATACCCAATTACACAAACATAATCTAAATTTTCTTTTATATTTGTGGCTTTAATTTTTATACTTAAATATCACACCTAGCCTTACTTAAGTTCGGAACCCACTTGACTTCAGGACCTAACTCCATTATATATCCTTTAAACCATCTCTCATCCAATATCTAGATATGCCACATCTTCATACATCCGTTGAACTTAGGAATCAATTCATCAGTTCTCTATTTACTTCTATTAAACTGACTTTTCTGTCTACATCGATACTGTCTTCAGCATTATAAATCTGTTTCCTTGTTTTTCTTCAGTATCATGCTGGTTCTCTTCTTAAAGATTAGTTTTCAAAGCTGTACTTTCCAAAATTGTGCCATCAAATTTGAAACAGAGCTCCAGAATTCACAGTTGCAAAAATAGGCCGAATAAGTGGGAGAAGACTGATCGCTTTAAAATTATTTTTCTTACTGAGAGCAAGATATCAACCACTATTCATTTAACTGATTTTTCATCTACCCAATAGAGCATTGTAAGAGGGTATGGCAGCTGCAAATGGGAAAATCTCTGCTGAGTGGAACTTTCATAGTGTGCATTTTTCTGGCTAGGGGAGTATTGAGCAACTTGCTTTGAGTTAGTGTATCCAGTGGCATAACATGGAAAAGTTCTCTATGGTCACAGTAAAATTTTGTAAAAAGTTCTCTTTGGTCACCCAGGAACCTAATTCTTTGTGATGATGCTTTTAAGATGACAGCGTGCAGCTGTGAAATTTTGTTTCCTGTTGGGGAAAAATGTCACTGAAACTGTTGTGATGTGGAACACAACTTATGAGAAGCCATCATGACAATGCATCTGCTTGTGCAATCATTTCAATGTGCCAGTTTGGGACAAAAAACAAACAACCTAGCATACCTCTTTTCCCCCATGCAACTGATTCACCTGACTTCAGTCTGTGAAACTTCCTGTTGTTTCTGCAAATGCAGAGGGACATGAAAGGACAGTGATTTGTTGACATAGAAATGATGAAGAAAAAAATGAGGGAAGTGCTGTCAGCCATACAAGCATATGAGTTTACAAAATGTTTCCAAGAATGGCATAGCAGATTTGACAAATATATTAAGTGTAATGGAAAATACTCTAGATATTATAAGGTTATTTTGTAAAAAAAAAAAAAAAAAAAAAAGTTAATACATGACTTTGAAAGAAAATTCCATTTTGGGGAGTATCCTTTTGTAAAGCTCTTTCCAATACATATATGTGTGACACTAGGTTTGTTTTTCTGGACAATTCAGTCTCACACACTAAGTCATTTAAAAATTAAAAGATTTCCTGTCTGTCCTTCATAAGACTCCTGTCACAGAAACAGGTTTGGTCTCATTTTCCATTTGGTGCAGAGTAACAGTGTATGCACTTGCCTTTCAGGGTTATTTCTAAAACCATCGAGAAGAATTCTCCAGCTAGTTTTTCTTTGGAGTAGCTTGCTTTCTTTAAGCACTCTAATGAAGATAATTTTGAATGCTGCAAATTAGAGGAGGAAAAAAATCTCTTGCATACTGTGGCAGTCATGTGCTTATGTTAATTTTATGATTGAAATGTAGGGGTGGAGTCTAACCTGTTAATCTGGAGATAGCTATTGAGTAGTCCATGAGGCCTCTATGTGGGCAGGGCTTTCACCTGAGACTCCTGGGAAATCTCTCGATGTTTCCCTCGTGAAGATGAGAAGCTATCTTCCCCAGTTGTTGGGAGTTAGTTTGAGAGACGATTAATCACGGACAAGACAAGCTGGCAGCGTTCGAGAAGCTGGAGGAGCTGATAGAGAGACCACACGGCTTTGCCCTGATGGAGCCAGACCTCTGAAGCTGGGGCGGCCAGATCGAGATCTCTGCCAGCAATGAATTGCTTCTGCTGTTAATGGACTCTGAGCCCTGGAGGTGAGGTTCCCTGCCAGCACCTGGATTCTGCACTCACTGACCTATGACTTCGTGAGTCGGAAGAAGACTTTTATAGACTGATTTCGGGCATATGGGTTAATTTCAGACTTATGACTGAACTAGACTGGGCTGGGATGCTTTCTTCATGTCCCATTCCTTTTGTATATAAACCCTTTCCTTACATATACATGCGTGTCTATGAAATTTGTTCCTCTACTCTACCCGAACTAACACACATACCCTGTGTATGCCATTACCTTCATCACGCATAATGAAATTATGAGGTGCCAGGATTTCCTGCACTTACTTTCTGAATTGTCACCCTACTTTCTTAGAAAGGAGTATTTCCTTTACTTGTTTTCAGGTAAATTACTTCAGGCTAAAAGAATACAGATTAGTCATGCTACCCAAGGGTATGCTGGATTTTTATTATTTTTATTTTCCTTTGGATATTTTAGTCATTAATTGCTACATAGTGGAGAGCGTTGGATTGGCAATGGACTTGGGTCTACTAGTGCTCAAGTAATTTATTTGGGTACAAGTTTCATTTTTCTTGAATTTTTAATCATATTTGGACTTACCTGATTTCAAGTGAACTGTAGTTTATACCTACAAAATAACCATAACGTGTCATACTAAACACTTAATGCTCTTCATTTTACTTTGTATATTTATATATTCAAGCTCATTGGGCCTTGTGACTTCAACAATTTCTAAGTCAGAGAAGATAAATTTTTCTTACAGTTTTCTCACTTCTCATTCTCAGTTCTGGTTCAGTGATTTAAATATTTGTTTATTTCTGTCTTGGTTCTTCCAATGATGTCTTTGTAAAAAGCAAAATGTCCCAAAGAGGGTTTATCGTATTCTATATTTTCAAGCCTCTTTTTATAGTTGCTAACCAACTTTTAAAATTTGTTCCTCCTTTCATTATTGTATTTATGAAATACCCACTTCATGTCAAGGCCAGGTGCTGGGGATAGAAAAGGAACCTGGTGGATGGGATCAATCTTCATCGGGAGTTTGCATAATAGTATACGTACACAGAAGTTAATGTATGCACGTACAGACGCAGATAGCACATGTGCTTTAAGTGTATGTGTGCACTGAGCATCAAGTAGAAAGCATTTTAAGTTGGTTGCTGAATAAAAAACCTGGAGAGTGTGATAGCAAGAAAGTGACAAATGAGTGTTCATGCAGATGAAATGGACTATTGAGTTGGGATTTAAAACAACGTACTAACTAAAATGTATTTATTGTATTTAGTGCAAGTAAATCACTGGAGCTCTTGAGAAAAGCAATTCTTGAGTAGTGGGGATCGAGCAGTAGCCACAAGATGTCAGACTGATGGAGGAATGCAAGATGAGGAAATGCGTTTTCAATGATTATTGCTAGCATTTTCATTATTCCATGTGCCGAGAATAAAGAATGTGTAGTTACTTTTGACTCTTTCCTCTGAATTGTCTTCTGAAGTTGATCCACAAGGACACTTACCACTCTTTGATTTTCCCTCATCATAGACTGTAATGGGCCGTTTTCATTTAGTCCTAGTCTGATGATGCTCATTTCTCTTCCAGTTCTCTTTTAAGGAGCATCACAATGCATGTGTTACAAAAGAGACAGTTACAATACTCCTGGGCTAATCCTTCCTAATAACTTCTTGGAATCCCGGGCTGGAGGAAAGGGTGAATGCTCTTGGCAGTTCTCTGAAAGACTGAAGTTTCAATTCCACTCAGAAGGCTTCAGAAGTGTGGCAGTCTACTTTGAAAAAATCAACTACTGAAGCCCTGGAGCCCAGTTCTGCTCTGACACACATAGCATCTGCATAAATTGGAATTGACTTGATGGAGACTGATTTGGGGGCTTAATAGTTTTATATTTAAACAATGTGTGTTCTCTGAACTTTTTCACCATTTCATCAGTCATTTTTAATAAGACTTATGATGTTCCCCATTGAGCGTGGCGACTCATACATATGCCTTAAGCCCTTTTCTAGACTGTAAGCTTTACTAGGTACATTTTGAATCTTCCTCCTATTCTTATCTTCCGTCGTTCCTAAAACAAACATCAAATTACTTACCTGGGCCTGCATAGTCATGAGCAAGCCTTTGGGCAAGTTTTACATGAAAATCATTAAATTAAAAAAACAATTTATCATTTATACTTTTAAAATCACAGAGGCTGTTGTAGCTATTCTATACTAAAATGCATCACTCTACTTAGATATGCAACATGTCTTCAAATCAGTAACTTGAAGTTTAATTTTGTCAACTGATTGCATATGACACCTGTGGTAAAATAGCTGCCAATTTATTTTAATGACGACCTTAAAGAAAAATAAATTTTACTCAAAGACTGTTTACTTCTCCAGATATTTTTACATGAAAAGGTAGCAAGTTAGCTAAAGTGTCTTGAGTCTAACTGATCATTTAGCTTTCCTTGTATCTATTTTAGCCAAAAATGATAAAATATAACATATATATGTTATATATATATATATTTCTAAGGATTAATACTGTTATAAGTAAGCATTTAGTATATTTATTTACAGAAATTTGATCTTCAGACACATTTATTTTTGTCACTTCTGATGTTGTTCTTGCTCTCCTTTGATCCTTCTTCTCTCTCCCTGGCTCTCTCACCCACACACAATCCAGTTTATATTACATTTACATAAACATATTGTGGTGGGCAAAATGGAAAAAAATGTCTACATCTTACTTCCTAGAACATGTGCATAGGTTATCTTAAATGGAAAAAGGGACTTTGCAGATGTAATTAAGGTTAGATTTTTGAGATAGGAAAATTATCCTGTTTTATTTGTTGGGGACAATATGTCACATGTCTTCTTAATGGATGAGCAGATCAATTACAGGTGAGATGAGAAGGGCTCAACCTAGTGTTGTTTGAAAATATAAGATGCGAGTTCAAGAGCCAAGGATGCAGCCTGCAGCCGGTTATAACAACCTCCCATTGGCAGCCATAACGACAAAGGAAACCTTGGTCCTCAAACCTCCAGGACTTGACCTCTGCCCACAACTCAATCAGCAAAGAATAGATCCGCCCCCTCCCCCCATGTCTCCAGTAAGAAGGCAATGGTGCTGGCACCTTCCTTTTTGCCCAGCTAGACCCACAGTAGATGTCTAATCTACAGAACTGCAAAATAACACAGGTTATGTCAGTCATTCATTTGTGGTAATTTATGTGGAAAGCATAGAGAAACTGTTCATGACTTATCTGGGGGAAATTTTTAAAGCAATTAATTCCAACTTTGTGAAAGTGAGTTGCTGTCTCTTAGCTGTTTCCGAGCACAGTACAGTGACAGCCAGTTTGGAGAGTTATGGAAGGGCTTAGTCTATTAAGAGATACAGATCCACATTCATTTTCATATCCTTGAGCATATTCCTGGCATAGTGGGATATGCACTGGGCTACTAACCAAACAAGCAGTAGTTTGAAGTCAGCAGCCACTCAGTAGAAGAAAGATGAGTAAAGAGTGACAGAACCAGGGAGTCACAGGGCAAGGGGGACTCTGTCTTTCAGCTTCACCAAGAGTTGGAATCAGTTTGAAGGCTATGAGTTTTCTGGCCGCACTATAAAATGCTCTGAGGTGCCCTAACTCCCACAAAGGCCTTACAAAGGAAAACGCAAGGTACAACTCAAAGTGAGCCAATCAATCATCATTTTCAGATCTGCAGGCAATCTACAAAGGGAATTTCCCTGAGGTGCCCACTAATGGGAACATAAGGAAAACACACACACGAAGTGGGGTGTTGAGGCAAAGATGCCACGGGGACCACTAAGAAGAGAAGATAGGCAGTGGGAGAGCAACGCTGAAAAGGGGGAGTCCTGAAGAAGCCATAAAGTGTTCTTTGCCAGCCCAATCTAATGTTTCTCCACCTTGTTATTTTTTCAGAAGAATAAATATCCTTGATATTGACCTTGAACATGCATTTTTTGGATTCATTACTTTTTTATTCTTCAGAAAGATCTTCATGTATATTTCCTGGTTACAGGAAATATGACAAATGAAGACACTTTATATCTTTGAATACATTCTAAATACATAAAACAGTTAAAATGGATGCATAAAAGTGTACTTTTTATAAATCATCTAAAAAGGACATTATATTTTTCTATTCAATCATAAAATATCGAGAGCATATTTGCAGCATTTTCCTTATTTCTCTGTTACAAATAGTAGATTGAAAAATTCTATCTTTACTGTTGCATTTTCACATTACTTAAGCTGACTAAATACCAGCTTACATTGAAAGATGCAGGAATAGACATGTGTTATATCACTGAGTCATCATACCTAGGATCTCTCTCTCTCTCTCTCTCTCTCTCTCTCTCACACACACACACACACACACACAGTTTTGTTCCTTATTCAGGTAAATGTTTTAGAAATGACCATCTACACATGAGCTATGTTTTAATAATCAAGTACTTTTAGATTTTCTACCTGAAGGCATTAAGCAAGAGGTTATAAAAAATACACAGATGCATGACAAAAATTCTGTCTTTAGGGCCATAAATCTGATGAGTATACAGACATACACAAATACAATTAGAGTAATTTAAATAATACTGTGCACCACAGATGCATACCATACATTGTATATATTTGCATTTCTCAGATTTCAGGTTCCTAGATGTCAGATTTTTTAAATTACTTCTGACTGCTTAGTATCCTTCAGAAATTATAAATATATGATAAATAAGTGCAATTATCATAAAGTAACATATATGTCAATTTCATAAAGCAAACCAACTGAAATTACCAACTAACATTTGACAATAAAAAAATAGAGCTATGTCAATGTACAGGTAGTTTTGCTTCCACATCCTAAGTATTTTTTAAAGGGTGTGTTAGTCTGGATAGACTAGAGACACAAATTCTTGGACATTCACATATGTGTAAGAAAGGGTTTTATATACAAGAGCAATTGAATATTGAGAAGACATCCCAGCCCAGTTCAGATCAAGTCTGTATGTCAAATATTAGCACATATGCCCAATACTAATCTATAAAACCCTTTTCAGACTCACAAAACTCAGGCAATGATGCCAAATCCAGGAAGATCACAGGCTACTGGGTGAGAAGTCTGTGGATCTAGTGGTATCAGCATCTCAGTGCTGGCAGGCATCTCTATGGGGCTCCTACAACTCAGTACTCTGCGGTAGTTTCATGTATCTTGTCTTGCTGCAATGTCTCCCAGGGAGTGAGCAGAGAAAGTGTGTCTCCTGCCTCCAAGGAGGTGCACAGGAATTTCCCAGAATTCTCAGGAGAAGGCCATGCCCACACAGAGACCTCATTGGCTATGACTGATTGACAGGCTGGACACCACCCCTTCATTCTTAATCCTCTCAATTTGACAAACAATTATATAACTACCACAAAGATTATCACAAACTAAGATCTAGCACAACAACTTTCTTTCTTCTCACACATTGTTTTTAGACCATCCTGGACATCTTATAATCTACATAATATGTACTGAATATCCACTGCGTGGTGTTCACCTATTCAAGAAAATTTATTGAACCCAATATGTGTTTGATAGTCTCATGTCTTCAGTGGCTGCTCCAATAAATGTTCATACAGGTACAGGATCCTTGATAGCAGCTGCAGAACAGAGGGTTTCCTGGACAGAGAACTAATATGTGACCTGTGGCCAGGTAGTCTACTTTATTTGAAATTATTCGATGTGTGGAATACCACTTCTCAGTCAGAGAATGGCTCAATGTCTGCAAAGTACACTTATCTATCTGAATGGTAGGCTTCAGAAATATTAAAGGAACATAGTACCAAGTTTCACACTGAAATTTTAGCTTTCACATTAAGTTTTCAGCATGTACTTAAGATCCATTCACCTGTATTGTAGTCCAAAACCCAGTATAATTCAGGAGGTTCCAAATCATAGGTACTCTATTATTGACCTGTTAAAAATAGATTGGCACTTTGAGTGTATTGATGGCATACTAGAAGAGTATTTCTCATGATACATTTCTTTCAAAATTGAAATTCTACTGGTCCTTATAGCTAGTCATAAACATGAAATATACATAGGTTAGCCAAAAGAAAACATACAATTCTTGGTTCTATCCATACCCACTGATGTCTTCTACCCCAAAGTAGTTCTAAAGAATATTATAGTTTGTAAAAGGCACTGAGAGGAAATACCCATTGAGTGATTGTTTTAATTTCTGAACACCTAAGAACTTATGTTCAGACACTTAAATTTACCCCACTGTCATTTATCTAGAAACAAGGAAACCATGACTTTATCATTTCGGAGTAGGTTGTCTATCTCATTTAAGGACTCTACCTTTTCAGTGCCTTCATAAACAAATGGGAACCCCTTAGGAAGACTAAGCCACGTGGGGGTGATCAGGTACTCCAGCGTCGACTCTGCTAAGCCAGTATCCGTATTTTCTTTGTTAACAACAAAAATCTGATTTCACTTGGGGTGCCAGTTATCCAAAGTGAAAGGTCACATTTCCAAGAGTTCATTGGAACTTGGTCCAGATTACTGATTCAACTATGATCAATAGCCGGAAAGGATAAATGTTAGATAGTGATCCATAGACAATTCCTTTAATAGGAAGCTAGCGAGGCAAGGAAATATTTGTCCTTAATAGCAACCTCTTTCCCATTCCCCTCCTGAGTGGGAAGATACGTATAACACAGCAACCATTCTTTGAATATGAGGCAAATGTGAGTATGAAAGCCAATAAAACTAATAAACAATATTCCTAGATCCATTGTACTTGCATCATCACATGTCAACCCTGGATCATTTTCCTTGCATACAAGTAAAATTTCATATTATTTAAGCTTTTTGGGTCCTATAGCTTAAGTCAATCCTAATTATTTTGCTTCCTTACACACAACACTTCATATATGTCTGAGTTCACTGGAGTAAGCCAACAGTTTAGAAGCTGGTGGGGAAAATATGTGTCTAGTATGGCAAGATTCTTTCTTACATATTTTGGACATGCTATTAGGAGAAAGCAGTCCCTAGAATAGGACATCTTGTTTGGCAAAGTTGAGGGTCCAGGTGACAGAGGAAAGCCTTCAAAGACATTGATAGACAGAGTGACTCTAACAGATGACCCAGATACACCAACAATCATGAGGATGGCAATGTTTCATTCCATGTGCGCAGGATTGCTGTGAGTTGGAAGGGAATAGAAGGCACCCTCACAACAGAAAATCCGAGAAAGAAGAAGAATGTGTATTGCTACGCCCCAAAGAGAAGTGACTGTGACTGTTAGTATAGTGTTATCACCTGGGTCAACTAGAGAAACAAATTCACGGACAGTCATATGTGTATAAGAAAGAATTTCCTATACAAGAGCAATTGGATATTGAGAAGGCAACCCAGCCCAGTCCAGATCAAATTCATAGATTCAATATTAGACCATATGCCTGAAACCAATCGATAAAATCCTCTTTAGTCTCACTTAGCACATGCAATGATGCATAATACAGGAAGCCCACACCCAGTGGGAGAAACGTCTTGTGAATCCAGTGGCCTTGTAAGCATCTCACCGCTGGCAGGGGTCTCCACGGGGCTCCTCCAGTTCAGGGCAGTAGGGTAGCTCCATGTGACTTATCAGCTGCAATGTCTCCCAGGGAGTGAGCAGAGAGAAAGCTGTCTCCCACCCCCTAGGAGGAATACCTGAGTTCCCAGAATTCTCAGAAGAAGGCCATGCCCACACAGAGGCCTCGCTGCCTATGACCTGATTGACAGGGTAGACTCCACTTCTTCACTCTTAATCCTCTCAAATTGACAAATGATTATACAGCTACCATATATAATATGACAAGATCAACCAACTGGACAGATTCTGTAGTGTATGGGCTGTTACAGTTAAGGAGGTAGTAACAAGAAAGAAAAGAATAATTACTAGAAAAGAACAGCATGGTTGGTAAAGTAAAGGGGAGAAGTGGGGAAAATTAAGAATAATCCTAAGGGCATTGATTATCACAATAACTAACTACCAGTGATCATAAAGGTGACAAAACAATTTGTAAAGCACAATTTATCTTTATTTCTATTCAAAAATATATTGAAATATCGGGGTGCTTCAAGTGACTGAACTGCTTGATTGCAACACATTTTAAATGTCTACTTATTACATATAATCAATTACATCTACCTTTCATGTTTTCATATAAGAATACTTCCATTTTATAAAAAAATATTCTTCCAGTGCTATTAACTAAATATGTGTGTACATACACACACACATATATATACAGCTAGCAAAAAATAAATTTAAAAAAAGCCCACTATTTTCAATAGTGATCTATTGATATTTGATATATCAAACATAATTTTATGTAAGTTTTATTAATTTATGTGCACATGTGTTATTTAATTTTATATTAATGAAGTATAGAAGAGAAAGTAGAAGAGGATATTGCAGGATTGAGTATTAATTGCAATCCTAAATTCTATACACACTACTGCTCGATTGCTCTGACACATAGAAAAGATGATGCAATGAAGAGTCAATTGACGCTTAATTATTTATATTGGCAGACACATATTATCCAAAAGTTTGTGAGCAATTTGGTGCACTTTGACACTTCATTTAACATCAGGAAATATATTGTCAAAATAACACCATAAACAGAGTAGGAAACAAATTATCTTAATATATGTATAAAATCTTAATAAAATGAAATAGCTTCAAGTAATATTTTAACTTCGTATTCAATTTCCACAGCCATCACATAAATGCTGATGCACAGTGAGCGCCTATGGGATTCTGAAACTGGACATGTTTCTGGGAGGGGAAAGTTCGGTCTTTCTCCTGCAGAGTTGCTGTCATTTTGGACCAGCTGACATACAGAACACAGATCATACCCAATGCATAACCACTACACCAGGAACACGCCCCCTGCAAAACTTATACTTTATGACAAAAATTTAGAAGGACTACAGCCAAGTCAATTTGAAAAGATACTACTATTCCATAAAATTTGTAGAAAAATACAATAAAGAAAAGTTACTAGCTAAAAAAGAAAGGATCAAGTTATCTTTATACAAGTTATCTTTATGATTGTCCATAGAATAGATAATAGGTAACAAGTAAATGAACAAAAATCCATCAGTGTTCTGAATATGAGATCAATATACACCATGTATGTGCTTTTTATACAACAGTATTAGTCCGTTAAAAATAAAAACTGAAGAAAGCTATCTTTCATTTTAACAATAAATGCATTATAGGAACTTTGCATAATGGAAGAGGTTTCGGACTCCTAATAAGGAAAACTACAAACCACGACAGTATAAAGAACTGAATGCATGAAGAAATATGCTATGTTCAGAGTTAAGAACACTGCTCTCCTTAGTAACACAAAACAAACGAGCAAACACAATCCACCCACTCCACTGCCACTGCATGCAGCGGGATTAATAGTGACCCTCTGGGACAGAATGGAATTGCTCCATAGGGTTCTGATGCTGGACATCTTTATTGTAAGAGATAGACTCCTCGTTCTCCCATGGAACGGCTGATGGGCTAGAAATGGTGACTTAGGGGCTAATAGTCCAAAGCATAATGCAATACTCACCCATATTCTCCTTAAATTCATCTATAAATTAAACGAATTCAGATCAAAAGCAAAAGATGTTTTTATATTGATCTTTTGCTGTCAATCCTAAAATTTACATTAGAAAGTAAGTACAGGATAACTAAAGCAGTTGTGGAGAAAGATCAGAAGGAAGGGATGAGGGAGACTGTTTGAATAGATAGAGTTTAATAAATTAAGGGGCCATTTCATTCTCTATCTATTTCTGTCTGAAATATTTGTCTAAAATAGTTCATATCTAAATTTTTAAACTTTTAGAAGAAAATGAGACTACCTTATGGTCTGAGGTGGAGATACAGTGAAGCACATGAGACAATTTAATTTAAAGTGTATAAAGTTGATTGTCAAAAAATATAAAAAGAGATAATCAATAAACTAATACACATACATATAACTGATAAGAGTCACTTTGAAACTATTAAGTTATATACTATTATCTATGCATAAAGTTTCACAAGCAAGCAATCCAGTAAAAAGCATGCATAATTTGAGAACAGGGATTTTATAGACACTCAAATAGGTAAGCAGCATATAAAAATATTTACAATTCTATTACCACTAGAGTAAAGGCTCAGTAAAAGAATATTCAGATGGGCAGGGAAAAATTGAAAAGCTAACAACAGCATGTATAGTAACTGTTGATATTCAAGCCTGGTAGATATGAAATGGATTTGGACAATGGAACTGAAAATTTCAAGGAACATTGAGTAAAAAGTAGCTATTCAGGGGTGCAAAAGTGGTTTGATTCTAAAAGTGGTTTGATTACCTAAAGTACAAAGACAAGAGTACGATATTTTTAGGAAAATAAAAATTCCAAAGGAACACTGCTAACACCATGGGTTAAGGTCTGGGCTCCTAACACAAGGTCAGGACAAAAATGAGGTTGTCTGCTTCCATAAAATCAACCATCTCAGAAACTCTAGGGAGCAGGTCTGTCTTGTCCCGGAGGGTTGCCTTGCATCAAAATCTACCTCGTGGTGTGAGTATACACTCGACTATGAGTACTGGTAACCTAACATTTAGTATAATGATTATTTCCTTTTAGAAGAGAAGATGCCTTTAGTGAAACCCTCCCAGATGGCTTCAAAAAGGATACTGCATTTGTTTTTGTTTCTTAAAGTTTATTATGTAGAGTTAGATATTACTATGCTTTAAAATATGCAAGTAAATGTTAGGTGTGTACACATATGTATATGACACAATTAAAGGGGTGTAAAACGATCAGTAAGATATTTGAGAGTCCTCATAAAACTGTTCCCATTGGTAAATTCTAATCTGCTGATTCAGGATTTCCTGGTAACTAAGTTACCAAAACAAAATACAGAATTCTCTTGGCTTTTGAAGCTGATGTAAGATGGGCACCTTCAGCGGTAACCCCTATTTCAAATATGCTTACTTATTCTTCAAACCAGACTAATTAATCTTGAAAAGAACTAGGATAAAAGTGTGCATTATAAAATTGCATTTGTAAGTTATTAAAAAAATCCAGTTTTACCTATTTATATATCTTTCATAAAAGTTCTACTAAAAAAATAAAAGATAAAACGGTCTCTCCAAGTAAAAAAGTTTACAAAAGACCCATAACTACAACATTTAAAAAAAAAATGCCTCCCATCAAAAAAGCTAACCTAGGTTAGTGAAGGTTTCCCTATTGAAGTTTAAAAGATAGTTTCTAAGGTGAGATGTATCAGCCTTAGTAGAAAAATGAATGCAAGGCAACATTTGCCCAAGTACCAGTTCTTTCTGTAAAAGCTTTCCCCTCTCCCCTGCAGGCCTCCCTGTTCTGCAACTAAGGGAGGCGGTACCCACCCTCGGGGCTCTGGACCGACAAGAGCCCCGCCCATTCGAGACCCCGCCCACGCCTCGAGCCCCGCCCACCAGCTTAGTCTCCGCCCCTCGGGGAGCCGGAACGGCCTGCGCGCGCCTTTTGGGAGGCGGGACGGGTTGGGCTTGCCCGGGACTGTCGGTTTGCCCTCCGCTCCTCGCCCCGGCCGGCGAGCCGACCGAACCCGCGCCGCTGCCCGGACTCCCCGGCCCCGGTAAGTCACTGGAGGAGTCCGCGCTCCGCAGACGCGGCTGCCGCGGGCACGGGCCCCAGCTCGAGCGCCTGCGCGCCCCGCCCGCCAGCCAATCTACACGCCGCCCTCCCGCTGCCGCCCTTTGACCCCGACCCCGCGGAACCCTGAGCTCGGAGCCTGCTCGTCACTTTTAGTTCCTGTTTGGGGCTGCGTGGTGTGCCTGCCCGCTCCCCTGCAGCCTCCCGCCCCCAGGCCGGGCTGGCCTCTGCCTCGAGTTGGGGAGGAGGGGACGCCCGCTCCATCGGTTCCCCCTCCGTCCCGTGCAGTTCGGAAATCCCGGCACTGGCGGAAGCCCTTCCACCCGTTGCCCTTTCGTTCCCGGGTCCAGGCTCTGCTATGAGTGTGCCGGCAGAAGGGGGGGATTCTGGCCTAGCAGGGGCGGCTGCTGCCGAAAGTGGCGGTCGCCGGTCGCCTTTGGGCCGGGCGGCGGCCGGCACGGCCCCATTCGTCCGTCTGCCCCCCTCTGTACTGCGTGTGCGCGCGGAGTCCCCGCAGGCGGCCCCTCTCGTCCCGTGGGGCGCCCCTTTCCATAGGCGCACCAGACACACTCACCGCGGGCGGTGTGTTTTCACGTTTCCTGTTGGAGGAAGCCCATCCATCCATAAGGGTGAATGGGAAATGTGCAAGTATTGTCTAACATAAGGAAAGGCAGTGTTTCTTAAACCGCCTTGTAAAAAGATAATAGGACCAGAATAGGCTAGCTTCAAGCAATAGTTTGAAAGACAAAATCTAGAGGTGGGTGGCTTGCAGACTAAATCACTTTATTGTTGGCATGACAATGCTGTGCTTCATTGATCTTGAACTATATTTAAAAAAACAACAACAACACAGTGACTCCTGTGGATTTTCAGACTCCTTGTGAAACATATCCAGACCCGCTCGCAGTAATTCAAGTGATGAATAGTGAATGTATGATGAAACTTTAGAAACCTGTTTTCAGATGAAATATAAACTGTGATTTATGCAATAAGTTACAAACATAGAAATAAAACTGCCCTTGAGTGGATGCCCACTGAGCAACCCCATGAGTTTCTTTGCCAGAGTAGAAAACTGTCCTCCTCATTCAGCAGCTGGTGAACTGAAGTAACCCTTAGTAATGATTTTCTAATCTTTAAGTGGATGCCTGGGCAATGACAACAGTTTTATCTCAAAAGTGACATGTGTGTGAAACACGATTAGTCTAATAACTACAGAAAGACGACCAACATGGGAAGCTAGAGTTGGTAACTCTGTGTCACTTGCTGGTTGTTTAAACTCCCACACATTTGTTAGGCCAGAGATTTTGAAAAAAAAGGTTCTAATTACTGTATTCCTCAGTTTCCTTATCTGTAAAATGGTGTTAAGGGTGTCAGTGTCACAGGATTTATTTGAAGATTAAAAACAAGACTCACGACACAGAAATGTACTTGGGTCATAGTACAAGCTCAATTCATGTTAGCTTTGATAGAGGATCATGATTTTTATCAAAATAGTACTATCATCTCTAGGACCCCAGTTCTTATGTTGGTGGACCCTGAAGAGGGTGACTCTCATGATCATTCAGTTTTTTGCTCAGAATTTTACCCACTCTTGTTCTTTATCAACATCAATTTTTATCCAGAGGAGGCTGACTAAATTCCAGAAACAAATGGCTGCAGCAGAAGCTGAAATTTTCAAAGTGTATCACAATAGAAGTAAGCAAGCAACACACTTGTGATGCACTGCCTAGAAAAAGTGTCTTAGACATTTTGTTTTTCAAAATTGACTTATTAAGTTCAAGATAAATTCTAGACCTTTATTGACTATGGCAATTGTTTTCATTTATATTATATAGAGTCTGGATTTAGAAAGGAGTAATAATCTTATTGTCAAGATGTGTTTTAGATCTATTAGGATTTTATGCTAATAGAAGTGAGGCAGTTTTACTCATTGAAGTTCAATAACTTTTCTTCCTGACTTAAAGCCAAGATTCCTTAGGTCGTTTTAACTTTTCACCATACCCTCTACTCCGTGGCATCAGCAATCTCTTAGCCACTAGGTTTCAGGTTCACACTCAGAAACCCCTCTGAGGAGATGCTTGTCTTCTGTAGAAACACAGTCTTGAAAACTCTATGCAGCAGGTGTATTGTGCATACTGGGGTCACCGTGAGTAGATACAATGGAACTGACTTCAATGCACTTTTTTTTTTTTTTAACTTTTAGTAGTGTTTAGAAGCCCAGATGGTGTGGTGGTTACAGGTTGGGCTGTCATCTGCATGGCTGGCAGTTCGAAACCACAAGCATCTCCTTGGGAGAAAGACCGGACTTTCTACTCCTGTGAACAGTTTGAGTCCTACAAATCCACAAGGGTTCGCTATGAGTCAGCATTGAGTTAGTTTTTTGATTTTGTTTTTGACTCAGAGCTTTAAGCTCTTTTTTTCTACGTTCTTTCCTAACTGTTAGCAAAGCTTTAAGTACCAGGTTAGTGTCAGAGGACAAGATAAAATCTCTATGAGGGTAAGTAAGAAAATATTGCCACAAAATTCCCAGTTCATACATGCAAAGGCATATTCCAAACAAATTATGTTTAAACATGTCTCAGATCAGAGATTGGAGGGTGACTGCAGGGTTCTCTCAGTAATACTGCATTTCAGATCTTGATCTGCATTTTGTTAGTCTCATTTGGGTGTGTTCCAAAAAAGATTCAGTCAAAACGGAGCCTTCCAAAGAGATCTGCTGCACCAGTTAAATTTAAAGCAGACAGATTTGTCCACTGAGGAGGTTATGACGGTTGTCTTATGGGATTCCAGAGGCGATAGTCATCCCATTGCTTCTGAGTTCATTATCCCAACCCTGGTAAGGCATGTTAAAATTCTGAGGCCCATAGAATGATGGGTAATACCCAACAGATGCTGTTTTGTGGCATCCGTCGAGCTGGATTGAGAAGTCCACTGCTTTGTCTTATGCTCTTGCTGTTGGTTCTGTTGTTGTGGTTCCTCTACTGCTGCAGTGGCAAAGGTGTCTCTTGGATCAAGGAAGTTCATTGCCGAGGAATCTCAGGACCGAAAGGACTTCCTACACCCCTGCCTCTTTCTTTTCTGGTAGTGAGATTCCTCTCCCATGGTTTCAGGATCGTGATCACAGTTAATCCTGTTAGCAGTCATCCACCGCCAGGCTTTATGATCCAATAACTATTTTCCACTACTTGTTAATGAGAACCATATAAAAAAAATGGGAATAGTAGGGTATGAGTAGGAAAGCTATAATAAATAATCCACTGCATTGCAGCAATTAATTACTGTAGGGAATTAACATAGTTCTTATTATTTTCTTTAACATCTGAATAGTGTTCTATTTTAACAACAGTGAAGTTATGCACCTACTGTTGGATTTTAGCTCCTGCGTATTGACATTCTTTTTTTTTCTTGGATAAGCATAAATACACAAAGTAAAAGGAACAGAAAATGCCATTTATTCACTCAGAAGATTGATCTAGGATTCACCAATTACTAGGGAAGATGAATGAAAAATTACTCCTTTCTACCTGTAAGGACTTTATAATTTAATACAAGTATTGACTGGTGGAAGACAAAATATTGCCATCAAAGAAGTGGAAACAGTAATTTTGATGTATAATATCTTAGTTTCTAAAGTAAGAGAAGGATTAGATTATACCTAACAGAATTTTGGCTAACTAAAGGGTATAAGTTTTTATAATAAAGCTAGCCTGGACAAGGAAGCCCTTTATATAGAAACCAACTTTCTAAGTTTATGTCAGTGGTTTTCAACCTTCTTAATACCACAACCCTTTGATACAATTCCTCATGTTGTGTTGAGTCCCAAACCATAAAATTGTTTTTGTTGCTAATTCATAACTGTGATTTTGGTACTGTTATAAATCGGACAACCCCCGTTAAAGGGTCATTTGACTCCCAAACGGGTCTCTACCCACAGAGTGAGAACCACTAGTTTACATGCACCTTTTAGTATTACCAGTTATATTAATTTCCAGTGATTTCTTACAAAGTAAGATTAGAAAATGTAATACCCCTCCAAAAAAAATGACTAGAAGTCCAGGTAATAGAATGAGCATGTAAATGATGAAATCTGTTTTTCTCTGAAAAATAAATAGAGCAAATCCTTTTTGAAATAATACTTGATATCTCACTGTGCTTGTGGCTCTCTTAACTAGCTACATACAGCTAGTATTTCTTACTAAATCTCTTTGATCTCCATATTAAAAAATAATATTTTGAAATGTAAAAGGCACAAAATAGAAACCAAAAAAATACATGGAGTCTTTGAGCACTGTCCATTTTCCGTAACAATAGAGTTTTAGGGCAAGGAGTGGATGGAAATCCAGCTTTCATAAAGGGACATATGTTTTGTGTTCAAGTGGGAGCTGAGAAACCAACAAGTGTAAAAAAATGAAAAGAACAACAACCAGAAGTATTAGTTTTCTGTATACTTAATTTTTCAGATGTACTCTTATGTTGAATTAATATTTGGTTAAAACAGTGTGAGATGAGCAGGCTTAGAAATAGGGGTTTACTACTTCAATCTTTTCTCCCTTTTTCTTGATACTCCTTATTGGTCCTGAAGTGAGGATTTTGGTTTTTTTAACTTTCAGCTTTAATCTAAATGGAAGACTTTTGGAAGCAGCAGTCTAGAAATTAAAACAGCTTAATGCCAGTGGGTACCGCTGCTGCACAAAACCTCTGTAAAGTTGAAGGCAAAGACTTGGTTAGGATGCTCCTAACCCAAGCCACAGTATTCCCATTTGCTTCATCCGCATGTGAGAGAGATTGGGTAAAGAAGACAGACAAGGAACTGGGGTAATTGGATTTTGGTGTTGGTGAGGAATATTGAAAAGATCTTGAAAATGAGAAAAAGTGTTTCTGCCTTGGAAGAAGTAGGTAGAAAGCACCTCTGTTAGAAACAAATATGAAAAGACTTGGTCTCGTGTCCTTTGGACACTTTCTCAGGAGAAAACAGCCCCGAAAAGGACATCATGCTGGTAAAGTAGAACATCCCCCCACAGGAGGCTGACTGCCAATGCGATGGAGTACCTTAGTGGCTGCAGCAGTGGACTCAGGCCCGCTAGTGACAGGCAGGAGGGCAGAGCCCTGGGGATATCTGGTTTTGTCCATGAGGCGCCTGAGTCAGAACTGACTGGACACCACCTAACATGGTAACTCTTCTGACCCTGTGATTCACTGTTGAGATTCTTTTCCTTATTCATTTTGAAATAATTTTAGATTTGCAAAAGGGTTTAGCAAATGCTTTAAGAGCAAGAGAATGAGCAAAAACTTTTAAGTGATAAAGGTGAAATTTAAAAAGAGTAAAGGGAATAAAAATGTATAGTTCTAAAATGTGAGCAAACATTCAATAAGATCATTGGAGTTTGTGGAGAGGAAACTCAAAGTGGTAAAATAGAAGAAATATTAAAATTTAAAATAGTAGCTTGAAACAAAAATGCTCAGAATGTCTAGTTAATAAAATTATTAGAAGGGCTGACGTCCGGTGGCGTAAGTGGTTGAGTGTGGGACTGCGGCCCGTGGGCTTGGCGGTTCAAACCCAGTAGCGGCTCTGAGAAGCAGCACTGGGTAGCACCTACAACTACCAGAGGCAGTGATGTCTCCCCAAAAAACAACAACAACAACACAAAATGGTTAGAAGATTAGAGAGCTACTGTCTCATTACTTACGTTTCCTCCATGAAATGTGAGAAGACTGCAAGGGAGGGTTAAAAAATAAAGGCCAGGTGGCAGCGTCCCGCCCCGTGACTTGAGTGGGGAAAGAGTAAGTACGGTTACCAGCATCAGTTGCCTGAGGCCTGTCCTGTGAGGCCCTGCTCACCTCTCTTTCCATGTCTACCCACAGTGCTCTCAACTCCTCTCCCGGGCTTGATAATTCCTTGCAGTGGCCACACACAGCTCGCCATGCTCGTGATAATGGGGTTTACTAGGCAGTTAACAGGTTATCATTTAGGTGAGAAAGACTCAGGATACTGTTCAATCTGCACAGCCTGTTCTCGGCTGTGCCCCACAGGCACGCCTCCCTTTGGCCTTCAGCCTCTTGGCCTTACTTCCTCCTTGTTTGGGCAATGTTGCAAAACTCTTCTAAGACCACCTACAGGGCACCCTATTCCACCACAAACCTCAGCTCTCTCTCCTGGGGTCAGCAAACAAATAGCTCTCTTAGTTAAGTGTCTAGAGCAGTGGTTCTCAACCCGTGGGTCATGACCCCTTTGGGAGTCACACAGCTGTTTCACAGGGGTCCTCCTACTCACAGCAGCAGCAAAATGACCAGTTATGAAGAAGCAGTGAAAATAGTTTTAAGGTTTTTTGGGGGGAGGAGAGTCACCACAGCATGGACAACTGTGCCAGAGGATCACGTCATTAGAAAGGTTGAGAACCACTGAACGAGAGGTACCCTGCTCCACAGGGTGGAGGCCTGGCCTCAGTTCTGTCCCACATTTTGGTTCTTGGTTCTACTCTGGTTCTCCTACAACTCCTCTAAGGCCCCTCTGCTGTCACGGGTATCTTCTGGATCAAGGAGCTTCAGTACACAAGAGTCCCAGGGTCCAAAGGACGCACTCTACTCCTGACTGGTCTCTCAATGGTGGTGAGCTTTCTCCTTCCCACTCCCCCCAGATGGCTAATTTATACCCAGCAAGCTAGCAGACTTGATCACTCCCTAAGTTTGTGTTCCAATCACTAAGAATCACAATGCACTCACCTAACAATCTTTCACAAGCTAATCATCAATATCTTTTCCACCTTTAACATCACTGGGGAAACAGCCTTTTGGTGGGAGTTACAAAAACTGTAGCGAGTAGAATCACAGTACATAAATCACTGTATCACAGGTTTTATGAAGTTTTAAGAAAAAATGAGACGGGATGAATGAATTCCTTTTTCTATTAGAAAAGTGAACATAGTAGGGTATAATGTTTGCTAAGCAGTTTTGAGTGACTATTTGAGATGTCACAAAATCAAATTTAAAAGTCAGCCTGCTCCCCACCTCCCTCCCCAAAATATCATTCTGTAGTCGTACAGCAAGCAATATGTATTTGAGTTTTTATGAAACGTGTTAAAAGGAAGAAATTTAAAGGAAATTATGGGTAATTGCAAGTGAAGAATTAAACATTGCTCAGCTGTGGAGTGATAAGCTGCGTCTATCGAAACAAAGCATAAAGGGCTGGAAAGTGTAGTAGGCTAGTGAATGGGACTGCTCAATAATCATAAACAATTGCCAGAATGAGGACACAACACTCGAGGTGCAAAGCTCCATCGTTATGTTTAGAAAGTAGAAAAGTTGGCGGAGCCCCGGTGGTGTAGTGGTTAAGTGTGGGACTGCAGCCCACTGGGTTGGCGGTTCAAATCCAGCAGCAGCTCTCCAGGAACAAGGCTGGGCAACTCCAACTCCCACCAGAGGGCAGTGAAAAAATAAGTAGAAAAGTTGAAAAAGGATTTTGGACTGGCAGAGCCATTGAAAATTACAAGATCCAGGGTGTGCACTTAGCACTTAAGTGGGTGGGGTGGGGTGCAGTAACAGCTCATTAACAATGAAGGAGTCAATTGATAGGTTTACTGTTGGAAGAATCATACATGCTGATCATGGAGGTACTGAGTGTGATCAAACAAATCTGGCAAAGAGAAATGACAGTTTCTTTTTAAAATTAGTGAAGAGAAAATTGAAGTTGTTAAGCATTTCATTTTACTTGAATTCACTATCAGCACTCAAGGAAGCAGCAATTAAGTTGAGGTTCCACATTGCAATCTCAGGAGTTGAAATACCACCTGTTAGCAGGGTACAGTTGGGCCGTTAACAGGTTACAGTTTAATCTTTCATGACCAGAGTGTGTTACAGTCAGAAAATGGGTAAAGTCTGATAGGATAAACTTCATTTTATATACGTTTTACCTTTCTGTTCTAAACTCTGTGCCAGTTCCCCTCCCACCCCCCCAGGCTTCAGTGGTCTCTTACAACCTCCCACAACCACTGCCCTCTTAATAAGGCACAATGATTGCCAAAAACCCCACAGCTTTGTCTTACCCCATTTCTGGGCTTACAAGTGACCTGCAGCCCAAATCAGACTCACTCCCTAGTTCATTTAGACACATAGCGACCCGATAAGATAGACTAGAACTGCTCCTGTGGGTTTTCAAGACTGTCACTCTCTATTGGAATAGGAAGCCTTCATTTCAAACTGCCGGGATCGCAGTTAGCAGCCCAAGGAGTCACTCCTACACCATCCGGACTCCTGTGCTGCTGTCAGAAGAGGCTTTTGCACGCACACAGACACAGCTGGTCTTCTTGTTGGATGTATTTAGACCTATTGTTTCCTCTACCCTTTATGTAGTAATTAGTTGATTGGAATGGACCTGGACTTGGAGAGACCCTGGGTATTACAGAAGGAAACTGATCCTGCACTATCTTCACAGTTAGGCTTGAACCCATTGTGGCGGATGCTGACTTGGCTAATCCATCTGCTCTGTGCTCTTCCACTGTTTAGCTGACCCTGCTCGCTTTAGGTACTACTGAGTTGGCTCCAACTCGCAGTGACCCTGCGGACAACAGAAGGAAACACGTGATCCAGTCCTGGACCAGCCTCACAGTTTTTGTTACCTTTGAGCTCATTATTGCAACCGCTGTGTCAGTTCATCTAGTCTTGGCTCGTCGTCTCTTGTTGCCCCTGTTTTTCCAAGGACTGATCACCTGAGAAGGCAGGAATGATTCCCAAAGGAGTCTTTGAATAGCAGAAGTCAGAAAGTATGACTTTGAATATCTGGTTTATAAAATTAGGAAAGGGAGTATTTGACATTTCTTCAAACTAGAAATTAACATAGTTATTAAAACAACATCTACAGGACTGAGCCCCGGTGGTGTAGTGGTTGTGCATGGGACTGCAGCCCATTGGGATGGAGGTTCAATTCCCGCTCACAGGAGCAAAGGCTGGGCCTCCTCCCACCACCAGAGGGCAGTGATGCCTATTAAAAAAAATCTCCAAATTCAAGTGGGCACCCTCAAATCCCAGAATTGTGCGTGGCAAAGTGGAGCTTTTGTAGTATGCGTTTTTCCTGCAAGGAGAGCATCGTGTTGGAACAGTTTGCTCTGAGTTGGTGCACTCAGTGGCGTCACCTGTGGAGTTTCTCTCTGCTCACTGTAAATTTTTTCATAAAAGTTTTGTTTGAACCACGTTTGTTGTGATGGCTGATTTAAGACAATAGCATGTGGCTATGGGATTTTGCTTGCTGGTCAGGAAAAATGCTGCAGAAACTGTTGTGATGATGGACACAGCTGGAAAATGACAGTGCTATGGGGAAAATTCAAGTGTACAAGTAGTTTTCTCATCTCTAAAAAGGTGAAATGTCAATTGATGGCAAACCTGGTTCTGGATATTCATCAGTTCTCGAATGGACGACAGTGTCCACTAGTAATGCATTTGTAGTTTGTTCCACGAGCTCAGACTCTTACTCAAGCTTTCTGTTAGAGGTTTGATAAAAATTGCATAGCAGTGTTTGACAAAAAAAGACCTGATATTTGGCAGACAGGGGACTGGTTTTGCTACCATGACAATGTGCCTGCTCATGCAGCCATCTCAGTGCAACAGTTTTTGGCCCAAACAGCATGCCATCTTGCCCCATCCACCTTACTCACCTGTGCAACTTCTTTTTGTTTACTCAATAAAGAGGATTGTCCGGATTGACTAGAGAAACAAATCCAGAGATACTCATGTGTGTTGAGTTTTATATCAATCAGTAATTGTATATTAAGAAAACATCCCAGCTCAGTCCAGATCAAGTTCTTAAGTCCGATATTAGCCCCTATGTCCATACTAATCTATAAATTCCTCTTCAAAAGCACACAACACATGCAATGATGCTGCATGCAGGAAGACCACAGACCTGTGGGTGAAAGGCTAATGGATCCAATGGTGGTGAGAGCATCTGCAGGGCTCTGCTTGGCTGCATCAGCATGGCTCCATGTGGCTTGTAACAGGAAACTGAAACAGAGAGAGTGTGTTTGCCATCCAGGGGGCTCTTTATTATCTCCATTCCGCCTCCAAAACGAGGTCATCAAGCTGTGACTTGATGGACAGGGTAGACTGCACTTCTTTGTTCAAGTTGACAGGAGATTAAGTAACTGTCACAAGGGACATGAAAGGGGAGATCAATTTGACAATGTAGAAGAGGTGAAGAAAAAAAAGAGGGAGATGTTGGACATCCAAACTGATGAGTTTGAAAAATGTTTCCAGAATGGAATAGTAGATTTGACAAATGTATTAAGTGTAATGGAGAATACTTTGAGGTGAGGTTATTTTGTAAAAAAAAAATTTACAGACATAGTTTTGAAAAAAAAAATCATTTTGGAGGTAGGGCTGCTCCTCAAATAGTTGTTTTTTTAAGTCTCTTCATGTCATTTTATATGAGAGAAAGAGGTGTTAAATTGATAGAATATAGGACTGGAGCAAAATTGCATCAGGTAAAGTGTCAGAGAAGGTTTAGTGGTAATATTTCTGAAGAGTTTTTTTGTATTTTAAGTTTTTTTTTTTTGAGCATCACTGCTCTCCGGTGGTGGGAGTAGGAGGCCCAGCCCCACTGCTGGAATTGAACCTCCATCCCAGTGGGCCACAGTCCCGCGCACAACCACTACGCCACCGGGGCTCAGCCTGTATTTTAAGTTTTATATACATATATGTATATATAATATACACTTGCTTATATTATCATGTGCATATTTATTTATATTTATGTTTATGCCAATATATCCATACCTATAGGTAACTGTGTATGGATTCATTTATAAAGTTCTCTATGAATAATATGAAATGAAGACTAGTTGTGCTTTTAAGTATGAGAAACCATAAAGAAAGGTGAGAAATTGGAAAGCACATAAGTCAAGCATTTGCCACGAAGTAGAGCAAAAGGACAAGAATGGTGTTTGAGAGAGAACACAAGAGGTGGTGATCATCTTTTACGCCATAACCTCTCTTAATGCAGAAAGTGGTCTCTTGAATTTTTTTAGTTCATAATAATACTTTGGACGTATGCCATTTTTGCTGTCCTTTAGCTATGACACATTTCACAAGGACACAAGATTGACTTTGAAAAGAGTTTTTTTATTTTAGCACAAAAAAGTAACATGCTTAATCATTTTAATATTTCTTTCATGCACGCATCACAGAAACAATAGTATTTTGAAGTTTTGTGTGTGTGTTGGATTACTCATTATATTGTATTGCTCCTCTGTCTTTTTTGTCAGGGTTATATTTATTTTAACTGAATGCTTCGGACTAAAAACAGTATGATATATTTATTAAAAAGTCAATTTTAAAATGGAGTAATTACTAATTTTAATGAAATAAAATAGAAAAATATGTATATAAAAGGGATATTTTTTATTCATGTGTGTTTGTCTATATGCAACATTCAATGCATGCATGTATTAAGCTCAGTTAGACAATTGTACAAGCAGAGTGTACAGAATCATTTTAGAAGATGTACGTTAGTGTTTATAAACTGCTCAAGATTCACATCAAAGATGCAAAGTAAAAAGTTAAAACTTATATTGGGACTGGCAGTCATGTGATCATTCTTTCCCCTGCTTTAATTTATTTCCCTTGGATTCTTTAGAACAAACACCTTTTTAAAAATTCATATTGTGGTTAAGCTTTTAATATATTCACGACTCTTTCTTTTTTATTATTTGTGATGTTATAATGTTCCCATAACGGTGGAAACTTTTGGACCCTCAAAGAAGAGTTCTCACTCTGCCTTACAGGCTCTATGAATCAGAATCCACTCAATGGGAGAGGAATCTATGTAGATAAATATTCCTTTTATATATAGATAATATGTAATGTCATCACATAATGGAAGATAAACATTCAGCTTTTAAAAACAGATTCTTGAAATGTTTATTAAATATAATTGTCATGCAAATAAAAACAATATTCTTAGATAGGTACAGCCATTTCATCTAGTCAGATACCGAGTCTTCTTAGACATGTGTTTGATGATATAATTAAAACCTTAATAGTTCTTAATTTTTTAACGTAATTATTTTTGTTTTCATTTTGGATGTATTAGAAAAACAATTGCAGATCCCACTTACTAATTGTCTTTTTCCCTGATAAATTTCAGCAAAGCATCATGGAGGTTTTTTTTGGAGTTTAAAGCATGTCATCATGGCAAAGTTTCGAAGAAGGACTTGCATCATTTTGTCACTTTTCATTTTATTTATTTTTTCACTGATGATGGGATTAAAAACTCTGAGACCAAATACAGCCACTTTTGGAGATCCTTTCGGACTTGACCTTCTTCCCGAATTTCGAAAGAAAATTCACTTGGAGAGAAAATTTGATTCCAAAAGGAGTGACACAATCAATAGTGAAGCAAATTTCAAGAATTTAAAAAGTGTAGAAATCACTATGAAGCCTTCCAAACACTCTGAACTTAACCTAGACGAACTGCCACCTCTGAATTATCATCTACATGTATTTTATTACAGTTGGTATGGAAACCCCCAGTTTGATGGTAAATATATACATTGGAACCATCCAGTCTTGGAGCATTGGGACCCTCGAATAGCCAAGAATTTTCCACAAGGGAGACACAGTCCCCCAGATGATATTGGCTCCAGCTTTTATCCTGAATTAGGAAGTTACAGCTCCAGGGATCCTGCTGTCATAGAAACCCACATGAGACAAATGTGCTCAGCTTCAATTGGTAATTAGTGTCTCTGTGTGTGTGTGTGTGTTATATGGATATATGCGACTTTTTGTGCCACATTGCTCATAATCTTCATATTGTCATTGATTCTATTTTTGAACTCCTAACTCCCAAATTGAACTATCCATGTAGTGTTAACAAATTCTTTAACCATGCCCTTAGAGACTGTTGTTTAGTTCCTAAACCTTTCGCAAACGGCTTAAATTTATCGACTTCTAATTTTTTTCCATTCTGAATTTTATTAAATTATAATTTACACAAACTGCAGTAAATTCTCCCATTTAAATATATAGCTACATGATGTTTCTCAAAGGTTTAAATACTATTTAAATACCACCCAGTCCATTAATCTAAAATAATATGCACCCTTCCCCACTCCAGAAAACTATGGTTTTAAATTCTATCACTGGAGATTAGTTGCAGATATTCTGAGATATATAATACATATATATATATATATATATATATAATATTCTGATATTTTAAGAAAGTAAAATTATCCTCTGTGTATGTTTGGCTTCTTTAGTTTTGTATAATATTAGGTGACTTTTTTATGCTATATAAGTGTAGTCATTTTCTATATGTAAATACTATTTCATTTTATAATTGTACAAATATATTTTTACATTTACCTCTTGGTGGACATCAGTTGTATATTAATTTGGTACTGCTATGTTTTAAAATTAGTTTGACGAATCCTTTTAAAATTTCTGTGCATTTCATTTATATGTAACATAATAATATACTAATTTTGAATATTTAACTTTGCTACTTGTTTTATCTTTATCCCATCAATTCTTTGTTCTCTTTTCCCTTCCCCTCCATTTTTTTAGTGAATTTTAGTATTTAATATATTTTTTCAGTTATTTACAGACAAACATAGTGTTCTACTGTGACTTACTAGCAGTTGTTTTTGTGTTCTGTCTGTATTAGGACATAAAATAACCTTGATAAATTCTCACAGCATTGCTTGCTTCTGCCTTCATTTAGTAATGAATTTGGAAATCAGTCCTGGCGTGTTTAATCTTTTTTTTTTTTTGTATATATGCTAGAGTTTCTATTTGTGTTATTTCTCTACTGGCTTTGTGGTCAAAACCGGATTATGCTTGGATGACACAGGAATTGTGTATTCCTGGAAATTTCTAATTTTCCTTAAGCAAATGGGTTAGATACAAATAAGCATTTTTATTATTTAGAAATATATTTGTTATAATCTTCTTGTGATTAGGAAAATATATGTTTATACTTTCTTTTGTACTTATATACAGATGTTTTTCCTTCACTTTTTTATTATAGTATATTAAAGGATACATTGTTTCTAACCATAAGCAGTAATGCAATTATTTTTATTTAAAGTGTTGACAGTTTTACTGTTGAAATAGATATTTTATGTTTTTGATAGATTTTCTGCTGGGAACAATAAAAAACCCAATCAATATTAAGAAAAGTGACAACATTGTAACTTAACTCAAAATAAATGATTTCATAACCAGTTAACTGTTGAATTATATTCATTATTATTAAGGCAATTGACTCCAGAATTCCCAAACATAAGACATGATTATAATCAATGTATTTAGTGTGCTAACTTTGGTATTTCTCAAGTAGAAGATAGCAATTTAAATTAAGTTTTAAAAGGATAATTAAATTGCTATATGATTGAATATGCTTTGACTTTATCTGTTACATTCATATTTTTTCCTTGATATATATGTCCTTATCATTCCTAAATTAAATTGCTGTTCACAGGACTTTTGCACAGCACAAGTTGGTTATTTTTTTTCTTTTAAAGTTAAAAGTTTTGGTTGTATAAATTCTAATTGTCCAATCTTTTAATTTTCCTAGGATATGGAAAAATCAAAATTTTACAAAGTGTTATGAAGGAGCTAATTGAAGCTTCATATTTTTGCATGATTTCCTTTTCTGTATGTAAAGGATTACATAGTACATCATTTCGCATATATATCTTGAATATATATATATATATATATATATCTTGATTCTAAAAAGCCATAGAGATTATTTATTTTCATAACTTTTCAGAAATAAATAATGGGATGTCAGCAACATAGTCACAAGATTTTCGTGTTATATCCTTGGTATCTGAGTAAGATTTCATGAAGCAATTAGGGTTGCTAATCAATTGACATTGGGATGGGTCTTGGGTGAGAGGGTATTTTTTATTATGCATGTGGGTTAGTGTGGGTAGACTAGAGAAACAAATACGTAAACACACACACACACACACACACACATATATATATATATATATATATATAGTGACTTGTTCCTTTTTGTTCGCAACATTTTGGGATGGAGAAGTTTATATACAAAAGGAATTGAACATTGAGAAAGCATCCCAATCCAGTCCAGTCAAAGCCCACAAGTTTAGGATTAGCCCATGTGTCCGATGGCAGACCATAAAGTCTTCTTCAGACTCATGAAACACATGCAATGATACAGAATACAGAACAATCACAACCCAGGTGGGTAGAATGCCTTTGGTTCCAGTGGTGGTATAAACATCTCAGCACTGGTAGGAGTCTCCACATGGCTTCTCCAGGTCCACGTTTCTTGCTGCATCTGCAAAAATGTGGCTTTTCCTCAGGGAGGTCTCACAGGGAGCCAGGCTTGTCAGTGATTTCTCTCAGGCAGTGAGTGTTGTCAGTAGAAAGTCTCCAAGAAAGTGAACCCAGAGAGGTAGTGTCTCCACCTCCAAGAAGGAATTACCAGATTTCTCAGAATTCTCAGAGAAGAACATACCCACACAAAGGTCTCATTGGCCATCTCCAGATTGACAGGCTAGACTCCACCCATAGACACTTAATCCTCAAATTGACACCAGATTAGGTTATTGCCACAGAGTCCTTAAAAGTAGAGGAATACGGAAGACAGAGAGAGAGATGTGATATGAAAACCACTCAACCTGCATTTGCCACTTCTTAAGAAAGAGAATGGGACATAAGACAAGAATGTGTTGACTTCTAGAACCTAGGAATGTCAAGGAAGCATTCTTGTCTTGAGCCTTCAGACATGAATATAGTCCAGTTTGAAATCTTGACATTTGCCCAGTTATCTGTCATACCTGTAGTAAAATAAATGTGTAATACTTTAAGCTGCTAATTTTTTAATAATTTGCTAGTAATAGAAGATGTTTTACACTTAGCCAAGCATAATTTAGCCCAAGTCTTTAAAATGACCATCTTTCCGTTTAACACTAAAACTATATTAGTTTCTGCTATATCTCAAAATTGTGCTAGGTGTTGTGGACAAAAAGGAACAAGTCACAATCCAGTTTGATTCTGCGTTTCATCATTGATGTTTCAAAGCTCTAATGGATATCAGCATTAGAATGTTTTCTCAAATTAGATTTGTTTTCCTAAGGTTACAATTTTTTTTGAGTCCCATAAAAAACTGTACATGCAAGTAGTAGAAGAAATGGAAAATATAATAAAATGAACTAGATTTTTTCATGTGTAAATGCACATACCTATTAATAGCTGTTGTAATGTCTTTAGTGTTCCTCTTTTTAGAATAACTATGTGTTAAATTTATTTACATAATTGTTGATTGATTGTGGTGTCATACAGCTTTAATATTTCTGCAGATTCTTGTTCAATGTTTTGTTTCTTGGTAGTGTGTTTTCCGCCTTCATGTACACTGTAAATTTTTGTGGAAAGTTTGTCATTTATGATAAATAGTTTTTATGCCTAGAAAATAACACGTGGATTTCTGATTAATTTTTAGTGCTGAAATCTAGTTTTTCCAGTTTTATGTTAGGAACGCTACCCTAGCTTCATGACATTGATCTTAGAATTTTAATACAAATCAGTTGGCTATATTTTGTTTGGGGCCTGTGCTCTGAACCCTTACTCTTTGTGAACATCCTGCAATGCACACACTTGTTTTTAAGGGCCATGATTTTCAGTGGGAACTGCACAGTCAGTAGAAACAGATGGGCACGTGCCTCACAAGTGAGCCTTGCAACCATTAGTCATTGAGGTGATTTTGAAAACAATGAAGATGTGATATCAAAGGAGGACCCAGATAAATAACTGTTTTACTCTTAATTGCAGAGTTCCATGTTAAGTTGGGTAAAGACCCACAGCATCCTCAGTCTTCCAGAGCCAGGTGGATACTAAAGGCAAGTGGTGGCTTGTGCACCCCAGTTTGCAGCAGGAACAAAGGAAAAACAACCCCCTAGCCACTAGCCTAGCCACGAGCCACAGCTCTTGCAGGTTCCGATTATGAGGAAGGGGCCCCAGTCCTGGAGCAGTTTGAACAGACTGAATAGGGCTCATTTTTGCATAGCTGTTTCTCAGACACACCCAGAGACACCTGGCCAAAGCAAAGTTGGAACCCACATCTTGGTTTGGGCCTTGCTGCTCAATGTTATGAGAACACACAATTTGGAGAAGGCCATGAAGGACAGTGGGAGCCTAAAACCCATCTGTCGAGTATCAATCTGGTCAGACCCAGCTGCTGGCAGATCCGCTCTAGCCAAGGCACGAGTCTCAGACAGCCTTAATATCAGTCAGAGACCATTGCTTTCCTGATTATGCTAGACCAAACTTGGTGCCAGGGCAGTTGTCCTCCCTGCAGACACGACCTGGATTAGTATTGTGTGTAAGTATACTTTAGTTTTCCCAGGACAGAAAATTTCCCCTGGTTCTTTGAACATTGATTGAGGTCTTTTCGGACTTCCACCTCATAGTATGTTTGCTTTATACTAATATGGTCTTAAACCTACCAACTCAGTGCAATGTGTCTTGCACTGTTTCAAATCGGGCTTCCCAGCTGTGAAGCAAAGGTGGAATGGATGTGTAATGATTCAAGGTGTTGTAGGGAATGCAGGAATGGGCCAGGAGCTATAGGAGGGAAGAGAGGTTTCCAGAGTGAGCTGTGAGGGCAGGAGGGAAAGGGAGCCCTAGAACTGACAGTGCCTGCCCACTCAGTTTAAAGACAATGTGACCATGGTGTGGGTGGTGGGGGGGGGGGCAGGAGTGAGGGGGCAGGACTTTAAGATAGATGTGGTAGTGATTGTACAACTCCCCGTGATGTCACTGAATGACTGAAGTTATAATTGTATGATATGTGAATTATGTGCCCGTAAAACTTGGATTAAAAACAAGTTTCACTATTAGGTCAGGCTGTATCTTGTGATTTTTCTTGGAAAAGAAGCTACAGACCTTGTAAAGCAAGGGTGCATGCCGGAGAGAGCTAGGGAGAGCAATGTCGGCACGAGAAGTGCAGAATCATCTGCGCAGACACAATTTCTTTCTCCAACACCATGTTTATCATAGCTTTGTGATAGCTTTTGAAATCAGATAGGATGATCTTTCTCTTCGTTCATTTGCAAATGCAATGATTCAATAATTTATTGGATATTGAACCAGCTTTGCATTATTGGAATCAGACCTACTTGATCATGATTTATTATGCTTTTTATACATTACTTAATTCTATTTGCTAATATTTTAAAGGGGCTTTTGTTTGTGGCCAAGATCATAGGGATACCGATCTGTAATTTTTATTATCTTGAATTAAATTGGTTAATTATTAGAGTATTACTGACTCCATGCACTTAGTTGAGAGATCGTTCCTGCATTCTGTTAGAGATTGTGTTGAATCATTATTGCTCCTTTTTTTAATATTTTTATAGAATTTATCAGTGAAACATTGACCTGGTGTTTAGATTATTGTTTCAACTAAAATGTTATTTTATTGATAGACAAAGGCTGTGCATTAGTTGATTGCAAGCATTCCCTTTCTAATTACCAGTAGTCATTTTCAAACAGGCTTATATTTCTGGCAGTTTGTTTTTAAAAAGTCAGTTAAACAGGTAATACAAGGAGGGATTTTTTTACATGTTTTGAATCTTCTGTGAAAATATCAATGACTGATGTAAAATTAATAAGTAATTAACTACACAGAATAGCGAAGTTCCTGTGTTTTGCCTGAAAATAGTTACCAGAGAACATTTCTATGGGAATGTTTTGTTCTTTTAATTGTTAACTATTTAGTACTTTTTTTTTTTTTGCATTTTCTAGAAACCTGTAGTCATCACTGTTGCTTCCTTCTTCCTCTTTAATAATCTTTTTTACTAGGTGTGCTGGCCCTGTCTTGGTACCCACCTGCTTCAAGTGATGAGAATGGAGAGCCTACCGATGACTTAGTACCAACTATTTTGGATAGAGCTCATAAATATAATCTGAAGGTATTTCATTTTATTTTTATACTATATTAAAGCAAACTCTTTTGGAGAAGAAAATAGTAATAAAAATTGGTATTTTAATTTAAGTCTTACTGTGAAAATAAGAACTTTGGTTGAATATAATGACTTGAGATTTTTATTTTAATGATACTATATTTCATAAAGGAAGTTAAAAAATTATATGAATACCAAATATGAAACCTTGTGTAAGTTACACTTGTATCAAATTTATTAATATATTTATTAGAAATAGGCAAGGATTTATGT
This sequence comes from Nesogale talazaci, assembly GCA_004026705.1. Classification (NCBI taxonomy): domain Eukaryota; kingdom Metazoa; phylum Chordata; class Mammalia; order Afrosoricida; family Tenrecidae; genus Nesogale; species Nesogale talazaci. The sequence goes on along the minus strand of PVJH01004103.1, from coordinate 57,417 downwards.
GCCTAAATGACTTCTAAATATGTGCAAAAATGAAATTTTTAAAAGTCATTTTATTGGGGGCTTGTATAACTCATCATAATTCATACATCCTTCCATTGTGCCAAGTATATTGTACATTTGTTCCCATCATCATTCTCAAAAGATTTTCTTTCTACTTGAGTCCTAAAAATGAAATCTAGCATAAAAAGGAAATTTACTTACGGTTACAGAAGGTTACATAAAATTACATATCAGCATATTCAAAGATAAAAGAAATGGGACAGTTTAGTGGGAAAGTGCATGAAAAATTAAATGTTTAGTCTAAGAGGATAAACATATGAATTTTCTATCTTAGGGAAAAAAATTAAAGAGCCATAATTATCTTCCCAATGAGCCTGTTGTGCAGAACTAACAGGATTTCATCAACCCTCTACAAACTGTTGATTCTTATGATACTGATATATCATAAAATGTACACTAATTATCTATTGCTACATGGCAAGTTAAGCCCAAACTTGGGAGCAGCTTAAAACATGACACATTATCTCACACAATTTTTAGGAACTAGGAGCCTAAGGATGACTTAGCTGAGTGGGTCTGGTTCAAGATCTTTCCTCATGTTGCTGTGGTTCTGTCACTTTGCACAACTGTCAGCTGAAAGTGGAAAGATCCACTTTGAATCTCCTACAGCTTTTGACAGGGCTCAGCTCCCTGCATCTTTTAGAATTGGGATCTCAGTTCTTCACCATTGGGGCTTTGCCACCAAGGATGCCGTAGTCTCCCCACTACATATGGCATTTGCCTTTGAGTGATCTAAAAGAGAGTCCAGTATAGAAGCTACAGTCTTTTTTTTTTTTTCACCTATATTTAAAGTGCCATATTGTTATTTCTACCCAGTTCAATTTCTTTATTACTGATAAACTAAAAGAAGAAACCACTCCCGTGTGAATTCCAAGAAGTACGAATAATTGTGATCATCTTGGAAACTAGTTACCACAGGAAACTTTTAAATTTATTCTATGATAGCACAATCCTGATTGTAATACTAACCAATGATAGCACAATAAAAGAGAGTGTAGCTGGTGTCACTAGTGAATACAGATGCAAAATTCCTAAAGGAAACTTCAAAATAAATATTTATTAGCATAGATCTAAGAATGGTCCCAAGAGTATCAAATCTGAATCCAAATAACCTATATTCAAATTATTGTTCAACTACTTAGTAACTCTTACACCTCAACTTCCTTTTCTGTAAAATGGAAATAATAGAAACAGGCACTCAGAACCTTTAAATATCAATGAAGCCTTATTTACATGTAAGGTAATGTAAATAAAGCTACTGTACATACTTGTGTATAAGACAAGTATTTTCAGCACATTTTTATGCAGTTTTGTGATAAAGTTAGGTTCCGTGGCTGATATTCAGGTTGGCTTATACACGAGTTTATACAGTACATTGATTATTTAAAGACAAAAAACATGGTTGTCCTATAAGATATAGAAAAATTGAGGGACTCAACCAACAAAGACTTATCACTAATAAGACTCTTTAATGACTAAAGACTAAGATTGTTCTATAATTTCCTACTTTAGAGGTATGTTTTAGAAATCTATATTGAATATCATACTTAATGGATTAATTATGTTGTCATGTCTATTAAAATCAATATCAAAACAAACATGTTCCTATTATCAGTACTATTTAGGAATGGACATTCTATGCAGAGCAGTGTGACCGAAAAAGAATGAAAAATCTAAATAAAGTTTAAGATTTTTTTTGTAAATGAAAATTTTTGAGAAACCCTATAAAATTATATAACTACTATTACAAAAATTAGTTGCTAAGGTGACTGGGATTAAAAAAAAGCATAGATATTAGCAGAATTCCTATATTTTAGAAGAAAAAATTTGATACAGTGTTGATAAAGTATAATGAAATTTAAATAGCACTATGGGAATAAACCTGTGATATTAATATAGGATCTGAAAGTCCTGTATAGAAAAACATGAATTTTCTAGGAAGATTCAATGTTGTAAAAGTAACTATATTCTTTGATTTAAGGTTGTGAAAATACTATTTTCGGACCGAGCCCCTGTGGCGTAGTGGTTCATTGTGGGACTGCGGCCCACTAGCTTGGTGGTTCAAATCCAGCAGCAGCTCTCCAGAGCAAGGCTGGGTAGCTCCCACAACCACCAGAGTGCAGTGATTGCGCCCCCCCCCCCAAAATATTATTTTCTTAATTGATTTATTTATTTAGAATATAATTTTTATATTCATTGCTATCCCTGTTAAAAATCCTAATGAGATTTTTAAGATAAAATGACACAAACCTATCCCAACATTTATAAATATGGTTATAATAAATTACCACTGGCTTTTTGAATATTTATTCATGAAGGAAATTCTTGCCTTCTTAGATGTCAAAATTTACAGTAAAATGACCATTTAAGATTACAATGTTAGACCTTTGTAGTGAGGTCAGTGAAGTAATCAAGTCCAGAAACAAGGCACTGTATATGAAAATGTAAAATATAAGTCAAGAATAATTTTAAATCAGGCACTGAAATAATATTTGTTCATGATCTTGTTTAGGAGACTGGATACTTCTTATGACTAACCTCTTTGCTGTTTCATGACTTTGAGCAATCATACTTTCGTTTGTATTATCACTTAATTTTCAGATTGTTCATATTTCTTCAACTTTACTTTTATCTTTTAAGGCGATGTTTGCAAACCTTAAATGTGATTCAGCATTTCTTTTAACTAGGGGACCATTTGCCCAGCATTCTCTGATTGTTTGCTCTATAAAATCTTGCTGTTTTATGTTTTTGTGGACAGCAGTTTGGTTTGTCTAGTACTGTTAGTTGAGCTCTGTAAGAAATAAAGTGAATTACTACTGAAACATTTCAATTACAAATACAAATCTAAAAAAAGTTACTTTTGTTTTCATTTTCTTTTATGACTTAAGGGCCCAGAGTTACTAGGGAATAGAAATGGAACCTGGGGAGAGAGAGAGAAATAGCTATATAAGCACATTTTTTGTTTGTTTGTTTTTGGGGGGCATCACTGCCCTCTGGTGGTCGTGGGAGCTACCCAGTGCTGCTCCTGAGAGCCGCTGCTGGCTTTGAACTGCCAAGCCTGCAGGCTGCAGTCCTGCACTCAACCACTTAGGCCACTGGGACTCAGCCAGTATGTTTTAATTTCTTTAGAGTATCATTTATGCTTCAGAATCCTGAAGCTGCTAAGACAGCATCTCAAATTTGCTGACTAGGTAAAATTGGCTTCAGTTACGCCTCCCAGTGAGAATCAGTGCATTCCCCCCAGCATTGAAAATCCAAGAATAGGCAGGCCTGCAGGTTCTGGCATCTGATCTAAGGCTAGATAAGCAATGTGATTTATCTTCCACAACACATGTCCAAGGGCAGCTCTTCTGTCCAGGCCCTGCTATAATTCTGGAAGGAAGGAGGCAAGAGACTTTCACAAGTCAAAAAAAAGTCTTTCTGTACCTTTGGGAATCTTGTTAAAGGTAAAATGAAAAAGTTCTACAGGTAGAACCAAGGTTTATCTTTTCTTTAAAATTCCGTATAAAAGGAGAACATGGGGTGTGCAGCTGTGGGTGAAGCACAAAGATTCCAACCACGTATTGTCTGTGGAGTAGTCTTAAACACACTGATTTGCACTGTATTTCAGATTTTTTATTATGTTCAAAATATTTGGAATTTGCTCCACGACTTTTGTAAAAATCATACATAAGGGTGATGATTCTTGAATCAATTGGAAGCTATAGTGACTTCTGTGGACAGATGGGTGAGACTCCACCCGAGTCCTGCACCAGCCTCACAATTGTTCTCATATTTGAGCCCATTTTTTAAGCCTCTGTGTCAACTTTTTTTGCCTAAAGTTTTCCGCTTTTTTACTGTCTCTCAACTTTGCCAGCAATGATATCCTTTCTAGGAACACATTTATCCCTTGCAATGTGTCATTTGATCTCATGGATCAAGAGGCAGTGGTGGGAACAGAACGAGGGGATTCTGCATGGGTCAAAATAAGAAAGAAATGCACTAGGGTTGTACCATCTCGCCAAACTTCATCGTTTTTTATGCTGAGCACATAATCAGAGGAGATGGACTATATATCAAGAAGCATGTAGCCACAGAATTGGAGGAAGGATTACCAACCTGTGTTACACAGATGACACAGACTTGCTTGCTGAAAGTATAGAGGACTGGAAGCACTTGATGGCGATCGATGGTTGCAACCTTTCACATGGATCACAACTCAATGTAAAGATGCCCAAGATCCTCACAACCGGACCCATAGACAGCATGATACATGGAGAAAAGACTGAAGTTGTCAAGGAGTTCTTTTGTCGCTCTTGGGTCCTCAAACAATACTCATGGAAGCTGCAGTCGAGAGCTCCAGGAATGCGTTGCACTGGGTGCATCTGCTGTAGGAGATCGCTGCAGAGTGTTGAAAAGCGAGGCTGCCACTTTGAGGATGGAGGGACGCCTGGTTTAAGGCATGTTTTCAATCACTTCATAGGCGTGTGAAAGTTCGACATGGACTGGGAAAGACCAAAGAAGAATCGATTCATTTGAGTTGTGCTGGAGAAGAATGTTGAAAATACAAGGGTCTGCTAAAGGAACGAGAACATCTGCCTTGGAAGATATATGACCAGAGTCCTCCTTAGCGCCAAGGATGGCAAGGCTTCATCTTACACACTTTGTACATGTTGTCAGGAGAGGCCAGTCCCTGGAGAAGGGCATCCTGCTCGTTCAAGTGGAGGGCCAGTGGAAATGAGGGAGGGCCTCACAGAGACGGATTTCCCCATGTCTGCCACAGTGGGCTCACGCATACTCCCAGTTGCGAGGATGGCACACGACCTGGAGTTTTCGATTGCGTTGTGCTTGGCCTGCCTGTAGGTCGCACCAACTCGATGGCATCCACCAACAGCAGCCGCTTGTGCAGGCAGGGACCTTCTAATAGACTGGGAACCACGTGACCAGAGGTCTGGTCTACCGAATAAGTCTAGAAGCTTGGATTAATCTTCAAATATAAGTTGTGTAGTCTCAAAGTTCTATTTTATTACCTCTCTGCATTCTAATAGTCATTGTAATGACTGCACGGAACCCCGACAAAATTCATGATGAAAGGTTTATTAAAGAAATTTACAAGTCATGCAGGTGAGAAATGCTCAGGGTTGAGTTGTTTAGCTGGGAATATTGAAAAGATCTGTTAACAAATGCCCAAGGGGGCATCTCACTGCACAGTAAGCTTTAACCTGAATGCATTGTGCTCTAAACCCTTGGGTCAGCAAACTCCTCTCCCTGAATGAAGTGCCCGTAGACACTCAACGCTGCCACCAACCTGCTGCACAAAAGTCCTCTGATTTGCTTGGTGGCTTGGGAAGCCCATTATTTTGTTCCATGCTCTGGCACCTGGTTCTGCTGCCGTACCTCAGTTATGGGGAAATCGTGGATTGACAGGACTTGGCTCGTTCGTTCCTAGCTCATGCAGGTAACGAGATCCCTCTTCTGGCTTCTCAGAGAAGTCTTTCTATGCACAGCAGATGCCACTCAGGGACTCTCGTCCTGCAAATCCTTGTCAGTATCTTACCCCACCTTTTTGCCTGATCCAGGCAGAAAAGATTGTTTGGTGGGAGTCACTAGTTTGGCAAGAAGAGCCACATTAAGGAGTTCATGACCTCTGCACATGACAATAAATAGCATGAAGCCATACGATGCTTTTAATTGTGGAATGTTTCTGGGATTTTCAGTTTTGCTGTTGTTTTTGAGTAGTGATTATTCTTTTCCAATAATTACATGAAGTAGCATCCTATTTTTAGAAAGAATGGAAAACTTTCACATGCTGATAATTCAATAAACTTATTTGATGACAGTAACATACTTGAATTACTTAAAGTTAGAAAACAATACAATAGAAGATGAATAAAAATATTATGAGCCTAATGTTGAAAAGAGGCCTTTCGTGGATTTGCATACCTGACTATGTCTAAAATCTTAAATGTAAAATGGGTTTATTAGTAATATTTCCTTTTACTTGATCATCTTCTCAGCAAGGAAATAAACTGTTCTTTCCCCTATTTGAGTACTTTTGATATGCATAACTCCTCCGAAAATGTTCTTTAATTTTTCAGTTCTATTTTAAATCATTTAATGGTTCTAATATTATTAATTTCACCTTAATTATTTTTTTTATCATTCTCACCATGGGTTTGTTTACTCCACGTTCTACTTAAATTGAATATATTTCCCTATATTATCTTTCATGTTGTGTGACTTTGTCTCATAGTTAAGCTTTGGCCACAGGCCATTAGTTTTGATTATATTTTAATAGGTATTAGTTAGTAAGTACCATGTAATTGCAATTTTGATTTATTAACATAGAGTAATTTAAGAGAATGCTTTGAATCATAGACATCTATATCAGTGACAAAAAAATGCCACCAATTTCTTAGTTTGCCTTTTACATTATGATTAATGAATATGAACTAAGTTTTTTCCAACTTTGGAAGTTATTGAAGTTTTCATTGTCATCTGATATATAGCAGATTTTCTAAGTGCTACATTGTAATCTGAAAGAAAAAGATGTTATACTCTGTAAAACTTTACCATTCAGTCAGTTCCAATTGATAACAACCCCGTAGGACAAATAGCTGCCCCTCTGCGTTTCAAAGACAGTAAATTGTTACTTGAGTAGAGAGCATCCTCTCTTTCCCTCAGAGTGACCAGTGGTTTAGAAGTGCTGACCATGTAGTTAGCAGCCTATTAGCAACCAACACAAACCTCTGCTCTCAGATTTACAGCCTTAGAAACCCATCAGGGTAGTTATGCTCCGTGCTTTCAATCGCTATCAGTTGGAGTAGATGAGGTGGCTGTGAGTGGGGGTATCTATTGCTAGTGGGATTGTGCATTGGTGCAGCTACCCCAGAAAATGGTGTGGTGATTCCTTAGAAAGGTCAAAACAACTGTCATCTCATCTGTTGCTGAGAAGTGTATTCCAATTCTTGATGACCCAGTAGAACACAGTAGGACTAGGAAGCAGGTATTCTAAGGCTGCACATTTTTCTAGAAGTAGACTGCCACACTTTCTCATGGGAAGTAGCTAATAGGTCCAAGAAGTCTTTTAGGTACCAGCTGAGCCCTTCCCCTCTGCACTACCAGAACTAGTACCCCTAGACACCCACAGCCATTGAGTTGATTCTAATGCAGCAGCCCTGCAGGACAGGGTCGAACTGATCCATAGAGTTTCTAAGACTGTAAATCTTCACAAGAAGACGGCTTCATGACTTTCTCAATCGGAGCTGCTGGTTAGTTTGACTCTCCAACCCTGTGGTTAACAACCCTGTGTTTAACCTATTGCACCACAGGAGTTCCATAAAACTACCACATAACCCAGAAATTCTGCTCCGAGGTATTATCACAAGATTTAAATACAGGAGCACAAAGACATACATCTGCACCAATGTTTATTGCAGCATATTCGCTGGAGTCAAAGATGGAGCACTGTGTCCATGTATACATAAAGGAATTAAAGTAATGCAGCATACACTCATACAATGGACTGTTGTTAAAGAGAATTTAAGTCTAAGTTAATGTTGCAAAATGGATGGACTGTGAGAATTTTTTCATTTTTTTAAATCATTTATTGAGGGGCTCTTACAACTCTCATCATAATCCTTACCTACAGCCATTTCATCAAGCACATTTGTGTTTATGTTGCCATCATTTTTAAAACATTTTCTTTCTACTTGAGCCCTTGGTATCCCCTCATTTACCCCCTCCTTCCCCCACCTTCTTCATGAACCCTTGATCATATGTGTGTGTGTATGTGTGTGTGTGTGTGTCTTATACCAACTGCTGTCACCTTTCATCCATTTTCCCATCCTCCTGGGAAGGGGAATTGATATGAAGGTAATTCTAAGCAGTTCCTTCTTTCTCCCCCCACCTTGCTCTTAACCTTCTGGTATTGCTACTCATTTGGTCCTAAGGGGTTTATCTGTTGGAAGCAATCATCTTATGTTACATGCTCTCATCTGTACCAGTGTACGTGCTCTGGTCTAGCCAGATTTTGTAAATTAGAATTGGGTTCATGATAGTGGGGCGGCTGGTGGGGAAGCATTAAAGATGTAGAAGAAAGTTATATTTTTTGTTTGTGTTATATTGCACAATGGCTGGCTCGTCTCTTCCTTGTGACCCTTCTCTAAGGGAATGTCCAGTTGTCTACAGATGGTCTTTGGGTCTCCGCTCCATGTTCCCCCTCATTTACATCGATATGATTTTTTTTTCTGGGTCTTTGATTCCGTATACCTTATCCCATCAACACCTCATGATTACACAGGCTGATGTGCTTCGTCCACCGGGCATTGTTGCTTCTCAGCTAGATGGCCACTTGTTTTCTCGTCAAGCCATTAAGACCCCAAATACTATATCTTGTTAGCCAGGCACTATCAGCTTTCTTTACTACATTTGCTTAATGCACTCATTTTGGCTTCAGCCATCTTGTCAGGAAGGTAAGCATCACAGAATGGTAGGTTATTAGAACAAACTGCTCTTCAATTGAGGGAGTACTTGAGTAGAGGCCTAATATCCATGTGCTGCCTTAATACTTAGCATATAAATGTATGTCCATAGATATATTTCCCTATCATTATATATAAATATGTTTACATGTGTGCATGCCTTTATTTAGACCTCTATTAATGTCCTTTGCCTCCTACATTTTTCTCTATTTCCTTTTACTTGCCTCTTGACCCACTATCATATTCGGCCTTCATTTGGGTTTCAGAAATTATTTCCCTCAGCTACGTTGCTGTTGATCAAGGGCCACCAGGTATCTTATGTCCTCCTTGCCATCAATTTTAGATCACTTGTTGTTCCCTTGACCCTGGGTTTTTGCTTTGTAAAACAGAGACTTAAAAATGTCATGAAATAACAAGAAAAAGCAAATTATGATCAAAGTTAACCAGTGGCTACCAGGTGTAGGACAAAAAAGTTAAGGGGAGCCATTGTGTAGGAAACAGTGTTTATGTGTGAGGATCAGAAAGCTGGCATTGACTATGGGTTGGAAAATACCGTTATTGCAAAGATTGATGCTACTTCTATAATACAGTGTGATTGGTATCAATTGTACCTCACCGAACTGGAAAATATTATATATATATATATATATATATATATATATTTTTTTTTTTTTTTTACAATAATAAAATATCTCTATCTTTTAGGGACTTTGCAATCTACTGGAGGTTATAAAGTAAGGCAGATAAAAGTAGCACTATTTTGATACCACATAAATGTAGATAGACCCACCTCCTTATTGTGGCATGAGAGTATGCATCCACAGGGGCAGGTGAGATCAGAGGTAGAAATATTAGAGAAACAAAGATTATGGATATTTTTCACTCTAGAAAGTTTACTTTGGCTTCATTGTGGAGAAGAAAAATGCAAGGTCACCATTTTATAAGTATGGAATATAAGATCAGTGATTTTATGCTCATCATCCACTAATCTAAAAGTAATACAAGTATTTAATTTTCTGGGTAGTATCCTCTCATTTTAGAACTTATTTAACTATTAATATTATAGATTTTCCTAAAAGGAAGAGAAAAATGGGGACTAAATCCCACTATTGATTAAACCTAAAATGTAAGTAATTGTATTTCAATTAAGTTAAAAATACCTAATGCAAAATGGTCAAATATTTTTCTTTATCAGTAATGACTTTTTGCACTTACTGAAAGTATATTGATCTTCAGACTTTACCAAAATAATGCCATTTATAAATTACTGCTTTAAAAACAAATTTCATTTGAAATTGAATATTTTCTTAAATATGGTATCCTTTGCATATGAAAATGGAATCTTAGAAAATAACAATGCTGCATCAAAAGGCACATTAACCCAAGGTGTGTCAGTCCGGGTAGGCTAGAGGAACAAATTTCACAGACATGCATATGGATATAAGGGAATGGTTTATATATAAAAGGAATGGAACACTGAGAAACATCCCAACCCAGTCCAGTTCAAAGTCATAAGTCCGATATTAGCCCATACCAGTCTATATTAGCCCGATATTAGCCCGATACCAGTCTATAATGTCTCCTTCCGACTCACAAAGTCACAAGTCAGTGGGTGCAGCATCCCAGCGCTGGCAGGGGTCTCTCTATGGCTCCTCGCTTCCAGGGCTCAGGGTCCATCAACAGCATCCAGTGGTGGTAGAAGCAACTCATCGCTGGCAGGGGACCCCACATGGTCTCTCCAGCTTCAGAGGTGTGGCTCCATCAGGGCAAAGCCATGTGGCTTTTGCTTCAGCTCCTTCAGCTTCTCTGATGCTGCCATCTTGTCTTGTCCGTGATTAATCGTCTCAGAAACTAACTCCCAACAACTGGGGAAATAGCTTCTCATCTTCACAAGGGAAATATCGCAAGATTTCCCAGAAGTCTCAGGAGAAAGCCATGCCCACACGGAGGCCTCATTGGCTACTCAATGGCTCTCTCCAGATTAACAGGCTAGACTCCACCCCTACATTTCAGTCATAAAATTAACATAAGCACATGGCTGCCACAGAAGGTAACATATAAGAATGAAAATAGCTCAGCTGAGCCCCGCTGTCGTGGTTGAGTGTGAAACTGCGGCCACCTGGCTTGGCGGTTCAAATCCCGCAGCAGCTATCCGGGAGCAAGACTGGGTAGCTCCCATGACCACCAGAGGGCAGTGATGCCCCCCCCCCAAAAAAAAACAAAAAGCTAAACAAAGAGAATGAAAATAGCTCCATTCTTGCCAATCTTTCTTTGATATGTAGTTAAAAAGGAAATATCAGAGCTGCTGAAAAAGCTAGCCACATTGGCAATACTAGCAATATACTGCAGAAACGAATTTGACCTTACTATGTTACTGACAAAAACTTCTTTTGTGTGATGTTGTCATAATCTCATTTTACTCTAAGTAGAAAATGATCTTTTTCACTAAATGCTTTCTGACTTTAAAATTGATTCTTTGAAAAAAATTGTTCTCTGAAAACTAGTAGAACTGACTAATATAAAATGCATTTCACTTTAATTGGGTAATTGAAAGCAATTGTCTTATGTTGCAATGCCATAAAAGCTCCAGTCCCGTAAGTATGTCTTAGAGCCCCCAAACTAAAATTGAAACAGTATTAATAAGTTTTTTAGCTTCATTAATACTTTGATGGTTTTTGTTCAGTTAGTAAAAATATAAAGATATATGTTATCTTATAAATATTAAGGATATTAGAAGTGACATCCAAAATGGTTTTCCCAACCATAAATCATTTTATCTGGTATAATTAACCTGCTCATAGTTTTTTTAAAAAAAAACCACATCTGTACATAATATATTTAAATTGTTTATTGTAATTTCTGTTATAGTATAACCATTATATCAATAACTCCAATTAAAATATTGTTCTTATATTCTGTATATTGATTTTAAGTTATTTAGTATATGCAAGGAAATCTGGACTCGACTATATTACAGCGTTGTTTTCCTGCCATCAAGAGGATGTAAACTTAATTACTTTTCTAATACTCTTTATTTGTGAAAAATATTTGGCATTTTCTGCCCTGACAAGTATACAAATTACAACTTTAATTGTTACTGTATGGCAAATACAGTTTTTAATCATATAGAAGGATTTGTCCTTTGTATAAATTTGTTCTTGACTCTATTTAAATGTAAACTTACGGGGGGCAGGAAAACACTCCAGATTTCTCACTATGTTTTGCTTTCTAAAAATAAGTGTGTAAGCTGCAGAATGCCCAGTATTGAGAATGTAAGCTCTGAATTCAAATGTCTTCTCCACAGCTTTATGACCTTGAGCAAATTAGCAAGGCTGTGAATTAAGCATTGGGCTGCTAGCTGCAAGGTCAGCTTCTCAAATCCTCCACCCACACTGCAGGAGAAAGTTGAGTCTGTCTGCTCTCATAAGTATTTATACTCTAGGAAACCCTAAGGAACAAATCAACTGTGTCGGAATCAACCAGGTGGCATTCGATTTGCTGTGGTTTGGTTTACCTATAATCGCCTCATTTAGAAAATGGCAGCAGTAACAGTAATGACCTTTTTTAGTTGTGAGGAAGATTAACTGAACGATAAGCATACAATCTTTTGTATACTATTCAGTAGAGGAATTCCTTTATGAACTTTATTGCTATTAGGATTCTCTGGTAATTTTTATGTTCAATAAAAATTTATTTTCTATTAAGATTATTAAATAAGTCAATTTATAAAAATATGGGCTTTACATTCATTTTTATGTTTACATTATAGGTAGTTTTCCTCTAATCAATTTTGTTGTTTTTGTTTCAGGTCACATTTCATATAGAGCCATATAATAATCGTGATGATCAAAACATGTATAAAAATGTGAAATATATTATAGACAAGTAAGTTTCTGCTGGATTTATAATTAGTTACAGGATCTAATTGTTATTGTTACTGGTCTAGGAAGAGTACAGTTAAATTATATGTGAAAGGTTTTAATAACCTATGATCCACCAAGATTAATAAGATAATTATAAACTGTTATGTAATAAATAGCATAAAACATTTGGAAGAATGTCCCTGAAGTCCTGATATAAAGTCCACTTTATAGATGAATAGTTAAATATTGCTATTATCAACTGTGTTGTATATTAGCTTGACTGTTTTTTGTTATATTGACATTTATAGATGGTATTTCTTTAAATCATGATTGTGGACTTTTGTGTTTTAAAACATAGTTTCAGAAAATGACATTTGAGCTGTTTTTGTAGCATTTGATGATTTTATCTTTGGTCTATTTACAAGGAAATGATTTATTAGTGCAGTTACATTTTGTTGAGAACTTTCACTGATAATACTTTGTGACAGATGCTGTACATTTACAAAGAAACTTGTCAGCAAATAATGGAACATTTATTGCTAATACAAAAAGTAGTTTATGTAGTCTTGTAGAAATTAATGGGAATTTTATGGCATTTGTCATCATTTGTAAACCTCAGCATGAGATAATTAATTTCTGGTTTGGTAATGTCTTGATGTATCCAGTTTCTCATTTCCTAATATATACAATTAAACAATCATTTTTGATGATTACACTCATAACTGATTCTCCAAAGAAGTTGAAGAGTGTGCTTCAGCTGCACTGATTATGCTCATTTTATGTACATCACCAGTTTTTGTCTCTGGCAAGAGAGTTGTGAATATTCACTTTGCTTTTACATATGTTTGTATTTTAGATATGGAAGCCACCCAGCCTTTTACAGGTACAAGACTAAGACAGGCAATGCTCTTCCGATGTTTTATGTCTATGATTCTTATATCATAAAGTCTGAAAGATGGGCCAATCTGCTATCCACCTCAGGGTCTCAGAGTATTCGCAATACTCCTTATGATGGATTGTTCATTGCACTTCTAGTCGATGAGAAACATAAATTGGAAATTCTTCACAGTGGTTTTGATGGAATTTACACATATTTTGCCACCAATGGCTTTACTTATGGCTCATCGCATCAGAACTGGGCTAGCCTGAAAGCCTTTTGTGATAACTACAACTTACTATTTATCCCGAGTGTGGGTCCCGGGTACATCGACACCAGCATCCGTCCGTGGAACACTCACAACACTCGTCACAGAGTCAATGGGAAGTATTACGAAACTGCACTGAGTGCAGCTCTCCACACCCGCCCCAGCCTCATTTCTATCACCTCCTTTAATGAGTGGCACGAAGGAACTCAGATTGAAAAAGCTGTTCCCAAAAGAACTGGTAACACCGTGTACCTGGATTACCGGCCTCATAAACCAGGCGTTTACCTCGAATTAACTCGCAAGTGGGCTGAAAAGTTCAGCAAGGATAGAGCAGCGTATGCTTCAGATCACCAGCCCCCTGCTCCTTAATGCATTCATGAAAGTGTAGTAATTGTTGAAACACGTACTTTCAATAAAGGCCTTTTGTACCGAGCTATGAAGATTTTCAGAACCGCGATGCATAACTACTATACCATCTTTAAAAATAATAATTTCTATTTTTAAAGAAAGTGGTTTCATTGTCATGGCCACCTTTTCCATTGCACTAAGAAAATACCTGAGACAAGAAGTTTGCAAATCACATTCCTTGTGGCATAGTTTGCTCCATTTTTGACTGCAATTGAAATTCTGCTTTGGTGGCAAGTTAATTTTGATTTCACAATGGATACTGTTGTTACATAAAGCAGCCAGCACACAGTTAAATCCTGCTTGCATCTGGGCCCAAAGAAATGGGACTGTGGATATGTGGTATCTCTATTCAAGAAAAACGGACTTAAGGAGCCAATTGTTTTATGGTGTCATCTCCATGTTTTCTTTCTTTCTCCCTCCTTGTTTCTTACACTCTATCTGCTGCCTTTAATGTATTAGTGTTCAGGCTCTGGATAGCGCCCCCCAAGTGATGACTCTAAGAGAGAGGGAGAGTTGTATGCTTGAAGCCTTGCCGGAATCATTCTGGAGAAAGAAGGCTTGCTTTCTGTGGTCCAGGATGTATCCATATTTGCAGAGTTTTGGTTACCTAGGGGTTGCTGGCTGTTTTGCATGTTTAGAGTATCTGCTTGATTTACTGAATTACCAGTTTTAAAAGCTGTGGAAAGTACTTCCATAAAAATTAATGATTGCTTATCACTTACTAGGAAAGTATCGTTTTCTTCCCCATTATGAAGCCATGATGTCCAAAATACACTGTTTTATCTTCTGTTGAGTTACCTTGTCAGTCTTCAGCTTTTTTTATATTTCAGCTTTTTTAATATTTAGATATTTAAATTTAATGTTAATCAGTGACTAATTGTAAGATACAGGGATAAAAAAGGCTGGTATTATAATTTTTATTGGATTTTCTTGTAATATTTACCAAAAATTATAAAATATACTCACATTTTATATTAGGAATGTGGAACTCAATAAGTGCTCTGAAATCTTAGTCATAATTACTCTAGCGGGCTGTGCATAAGTTGACCATGTAAAATGATAAAAATCCTATTTTCATTTATAAGGCAATACTTGGCCTTTTTATACATCCTAATATCTACTTTTTAAAACTGTCACAGTACCAGTCAAGCGAAAAGTATTCCTGATTAGTAGCTCCTCATGTGGTGACAGATTATGTGTCTTTATGTTACAAAATGGTTTCTTAGCTTTACCGTTAATGCTATAGGATAATTGAATACACTCTTGTTATAGTTAACGTTTTAAGTTAAGACTACAGTAAAACTAATATATGTGCTATTATATAAATATTCCTTAGGTTTTTAATTCTTTTCAATTAAAGTAGTAGAATCATGCTAAACAGTAACACATTTATATCATCAGATTGTAAAGATGTTCATTCAGAAACTTATATTAACACTGGAATTTATTTACGAAATGCCCCATCAAATTATGAAATACGTTTCTTTTACTTTTAAATTTTATTTTAGCATCAATTTAGAAGGAAATTGTTTGTTTCTTACTATTAGTTTAAAGATATTTATAATTTAATAATTTACTATATGTCAGAGAATGAGCATGCCACAGATAATTAGTGTAGTGTTAGCATGATTACTTTCTAGGAGAAATTATAAGAATAGATCACTCTGAAGATATTTTTATATGAACCATCATTTTTGCGTGATAAGTCAAACAAAATCAGCCTGTGATTTTTTTTTTGTTTTATGCAGTTATCCATTATTGGATATGTTAAGACTAAAATCTAAACATGTCCTATGAAATATATTTATTGAAATTCAGTAAGAGATCTATTAAGTACTGAAGAATTTTCTTTACCTATATTGTGCATTTGAACCACTCATGTTAGAAAATGGATTCATAAAACTTTGAAATTAGGAGAAACTATAAATATAGACTCAGCAAGTCCTCAGTATATCACTCTTTTTATTTTCCTCCTATTATAGAAGTAGATTATCCCTTAGAGCAATGGTTCTCAACCTTCCTAATGCCACAACTTTTAATACAGTTCCTCATATTGTGGTGGTGACCCCCCCAGTGATAAAATTATTTTCATTGTTACTTCATAACTGTAATTTTGCTATTGTTAGGAATCGGGCGACTCCTGTGAAAGAATTGTTCGATCCCAAAAGGACTCAGGACCCACAGGTTCAGAACCACTTAGAGCATACTTAACTTCTGAACTTTGTCATGGCCTTTGAACACATTATTCCAACCAGCAATTGTAAGAAGTAGCATTCCAAGTAAGATAAAGCATACTAAAGGTACCAAAAATAAAGGATTTTTCCTCAAATGTATGTATTTCAATTTTTTTTTTCAAAACAACTTTATTTTCATCAAAGTACTCTCCATTGCACTTAATACATTTGTCAAATCTGCAATTCCATTCTTGTAAACATTTTTCAAAGTCATCTGTTTGGATGACTGACAATACCTCCTTTGTTTTTTTTCCTTCACATCTTCTATGTTGTCAAATCACTGTCCTTTCATATCATTTGTTAAAACAAAAAGACATCACTTGGAGCAAGGTCAGATGAGTAAGGTGGTTGGGAAAGAGGCATGCTGCTTTTTGCTGAAAACTGGTACACTGAGATGACTGTGAGCAAGTTCGTTGTCATGGCAAAACCAGACTCCTGTCTGCCACAGCCAGGCCTTTTTTTGTCACACACTCTTAGGCAATCTTTTTAAAACCTCTAAATAATAAGCTCAATTAATAATCTGATCTGGTGGAAGGAACTCCCAACTCCAAGTGCACTGCAAGTGGAAATTTTCATCTGTTCGGGAAGTTGACAGGACGTTCAGAATAGGGTTTGTCACCAATCAACATTTTACCTTTTTTTGAAAAAACAAAACCACTCGTACTCTTGAGTTTTTTTCCCATGGCACTGTCCTTGTAAGCTGTGTTCAACAACACCAAAGTTTCTGTAGCATTTTTCCTGAGCTGGAAACAAAATTTCCCAGCACAGCTGTTCTCTTAAATTTGCCATCTCAAAAAACAATGGTCGAGTGAAACTGCTTTTACAAACAAATGAAAATTCACTCTTTCCAGAGAGGCTTTTCCCAGGATATGCCTCTGGGTGCCCTAAGAATGAGCAGCTGGATGCTCACCCAGCAGTGGGAGAAAGGCACACTGAAAACACTGTTCTACCCAGCACAATTCAGGTCTTTGGGGTAGCCCCTCGTATTAGCAATGATTAGCGGAGTTGGCACACTAGTTAAGTATTCTAATTGAAAGGTCACTGGTTCAAACCCACTGGTCACTGCAGGGAAAATGTCCTAGTAAATCCTATTTGCAAATATTTCAGTCTGGAAAACCTGTGGGATAAGCCCTAGTATGCTATTCCCATCAATATTTCAGTCTCTGGAAACCTGTGACACAGTTCTATTCTGCCTAAGGGATTACTGTGAGTTGAAAATGACTTTGTGTCATGCTCCATTCTTCAAGGGTAAAATGTATGGAACCTGATTTTTTTTTGGGGGGGGGGGGCATCACTGCTCTCCGGTGGTGGGAGTGGGAGGTCCAGCCCCACTGCTGGAATTGAACCTCCGTCCCAGTGGGCCGCAGTCCCGCGCACAACCACTATGCCACCGAGGCTCAGCCCCAGAACCTGATTTTATAACAGTTTAGTAATAAGTAATTACCTTGATTAAATTTTATTTTACAATCATTAGGAAAAACAATTTTGTGTCATAGGGAGAAATGCTTTGAAATTTCAGGTATCCTTTTCTATTTGACGTGGAACACAGTTTAGATCATAATTTTGATCATAAATAGCAAATGCCTGAGTTTAAAACACTAGATTTGAATATGGTAACAAGAGCAAATTAAGTGGTATAAAATAAGAATCATAATGGACTCATATATTGTTCATCTTTTCAGTCTAATTGCTTTGACTGTGGAAACCAAATCTGTTCTGGTTAAGAACTATATTACTGAAAAACTGCTGTTACTGATTATTATGTTAATTTCTTGGTCTTCTATGTGTCAAAACAGTATGCCTATTTTGTTGTATGTAGTGAATGTTCATCTAATAAAAAGTGTACATGAAATGTATCATAATCAAAATGGCTACTTGTTTATTTTATGAAATTTCTTTTATTCCACTTTTGTTTAATAAGTAAGTTTTTTTAATGTAACCTGTATGTGACATTTATAAAGTAGACATCTGGATCTGCACATATTTTTTAAACTTGAGAGGTTAAGTGTTACACTAGCACAAAGCTATTTAAAATTTTGCCAGATGAGGAAATTGACGTTCCCCTAAACGAGCAAACATAATCAGCTACCAGAGAATGTACCAAGTTCATAATCATGTGCTTATTCAAAGTCATTAGTTACTCAATTTAAACATGATGGCTGCTTCTAAACACTTTAATTCCTGTTGGAAACACTCCTTAGAATGTCTATTCTGAAATTTTCAATTAAAGTCAAATACTCATATCTATAGTATTACAGAAAGCAGTATTTGACCCAGTGACAAGCAAAAGACTTGTATAACTCACAAAATTGCTGTTTTTTAAATGTAGTGCAAATAAAATTTTACAGTAACCTGGTTAGGCACAGTGAAGGCCAAATGCTATTGCATCCATAAGATGTAAGAGAATACCCTTGAGACTTCAGATACCACTTTGTAATTACCTAATGGAGATTTCATTCATTTTTGTCAGTCAAGGAACAGAGGAGGAGTACTGTTAGACTCTACCGAGCAGTGGTGAGAGCAGCATTTTGCAATGTGCTTGAGATTTTGATGTTATGTAATTGATTTTAGTGCAGCACAGGACTAAAGTGGCTAAGTACAGGATCTAACTGAACTGAAATCCATGGTGGCACTTTTATATGGGATGTTCTAGATTTAATTTAAAAACATACAATTATACTTAATTTGAGTTTCTTAAAGACAACTAGTCATAAATGTGACCATAAAATAAATAGGCTTTCTGGAAGCTACCACACTGAAATAATTTGTTTGCCAAAAGCCAATATACATCATGGTAAGAGAAGTATTAGATACTCTTCAACTTATGATATATGATTTTCTCATCGTGATTTTATTTTTAATTTTCTAAAAAAGCTGGTTAAAATTTGAGAAGAAATAAAATTAAGATGATCTTATCTGTTTGATCACATTTAAAATAAAATATTCAATGTTTCCATGTACAAAAACATTTTGAATTAATTTTATAGAAACTGTTGTCTGAACATTATATTACCATATTTGAAAATTAGGTTCAGTGAGTCTTTATCTCAAGTTTGAAAATATCGCATATGAAAATATTTAGAAGGAATTGAGCAATACAGAAAAGATGAGAAATTTGTATTTTTAAACAATATCATCCGAAGATTGGCATACTACAACTTGTAAAGAGTTGAATATGAAAGAAGATATTGAGTTTACACATCCTTGGAATGTCACTCATGCCTCCAAGGAATTAGGAATAAAAATAATAGATATACATTATCTTATTAAACTGCAAAGGAAGTATCAAATATGTTACCATGTTCTAAATAAAATTGTATTATTCATATTTACCATTGGTATGTTAAAACTTTTTCATTTTATTTGTACTGACCAGAACCAAACATTGCTTTCAAAGAATCACTGAAGTAACTATTTCATGTAAAATTAATTGTCTTTAAGGTCAGAAACCAAATGAGAGCATATTTTTAAGTAGTGGCAGGCTGGTGAATTTACTTTTTGGTAACTAAACAATATTGTGGGTCACAAATGCTATTTTAGTTATTTATTGATTATCATTCTTGAGATAAATGCAAGGAACTCTGAAAAAAATATCAAGTTGTTTTTTTTTAACCAAGGAAAACAGTCATTTAGAAATCAGAAGCTAAAAAAATAGCATGTTTCATTTAAAATACTTATTCAGACATTAGGGATACATCTTCCAAAGTATAGGAAATAAAAGAATTTCCTCTGCTAGTTTTATGAGGCTGGCACAAAAATATATTCGGTCATAGTTAGGCATTAGGTCAACAACACATTCCTGGTTAAGGGGGCGGTAGAGTCCAACATATCTATTGGGTCACAGCCTGATGGCACCTTGGGGTTGTGACCATTTGTATAAGACAGAAACCAATCACTCAGATTCTCTTTATCACCTACTGGATTGAATCTGGGTCTGCTTCCCTCAATCACCTGCTGATCCAAGGCACCCTCAGTGGACCGCCTACTGTGGATTGACTTTAGATTCATGCTCCTCTCATTCACCAACCTGTGCCCCTTACCACCTCTTCATCATCCTGCTGAAGCTTTGTCAGTTTCCATGAGTCAGGATACTGACTTGAAGCAGACTGGACTTGCCTCCTTAAAAACTGTGTAAGACATTTCTTACTAAAAATTTCTTTCTGTATTCAAATATATACCGGCTACGGTGATTTTGCTTCTCTACAGAATCTAACACTTGCCAAAGGGAAATGATCGGACAATATCACTCATGGAATATACATGAAAATTTTCTAACCCTTATAATTGTTGGTAGGTGCCACTGAGTCAGTTCCAACATTTATTTACCTATGTACAATAGAACAAAACACGGTCTGGGCCTGTGCCATCCTCACGTGTTCTTGTAACAAATCAAATATACTGTAAACTCTACACTGTAGAATCTACACTGTAAATTGAAGGTCATTCTTGGCCTCATAAAACTCTGTCACTCCCTAAATCTCATCAGACACCAATTGTTGTCTTTCCCTAGTATTTCTTAAGTATGTGTTTATCTTATGAGCAAGAAAAATATGAATGAGCAAGAGCCAAAGGAACTAAATTATCAGACTTGTGCTTGGGTGGACTAGAAAAACAAACTCATGGACACTCATGGGTATAGGAAATAGCTTTATGTACATGAGCAGTTGAATAGTGAGAAAACATCCCAGCTCAGTCCAGATTAAGTCCTTAAATCTGATATTGTTAGCCCATATGTCTGACACCAATCTATAAAATCCTCTGCAGACTCACAAAACTCATGCAGTGATGCTCAATGCAGAAAGATCACAGGACAATAGGTGGGAAGTCTTGTAGATCCAGTGACATTGTAAGCATCTCACCTATCACCAGGGTCTCTGTGTGGCTTCTCCAGGTCCAGGGTTCTGGCTGCACCAGAGTAGGTCCATATGGCTTTTCCTTAGGGATATATTGCAGGGAGTGAGCAGAGAGAGAGAGGTCTCTTGCCTCCAAAGAATATTGGACTTCCCAGAATTCTCAGGAGAAAACCATGCCCACATGGAAGCCTCGTTGGTTATATCTTGGCTCCACTCCTTCAACTTGTAATCTTATCAGAGATCAAGTTGACACCAGATTATGTAACTGCTATAGGCTTAAACTAGAAGTTGAGTATCTGATATACCCTCATTCCTCATTCTTGATTGACTTATTTCACATAATCTTAAATTGAAGGTCATTCTTGGTCTCATAAAATTCTCACTCAATCTCACCAAACATGGATATTGTTTTTTCCCTACTATTTCTTAAGTATTTCTTAAGTATATCCTATGAGCAAGAGCAATATGAATATGAATTTCCAAATGACCAAAAGTCAATGGAACTAATAGAAGAGGTTCAAACTGCACTGAAAGCATTAGCCAAAATCAAGGTTCCAGGAGCTGATGGAATACTAATTAATATTTGAACAAACTAATGAAGGGATAGAAGCACTCATCTGTGCCAAGAAATTTGGAAGATACTTCCTTGCCCACCTGACAGGAAAAGATCCATATTTATTACCCATTCCATAGAAAGGTGACCTGACAACGCTCAAATTATAGAACAATCTTAGTAATAGCACATTTAAGTAAAATTTTGGTGATGATCATTCAACAATAGTGGCAGCAGGATATTGACAGGAGCTGCCAGTGGTTCTGGCTAAATTTCAAAAGAGGACATGGAACAAGAAATATCATTACTGACGTCAGATCTTGGCTGAAAGGAGCATACCAGAGAAGTGTTTGTGTTTTATTGACTATGCAAAGGCATTTGACTGTGTGGATCATAACTATGGATAACCTTGAGGAAACTTCAGAATGCTTTATTAGGCTCCTGTGAACTTTAACTTGGAGCAAGAGGCAGTTGTGTGAAGTGAACAAGGAAAATACTGCATGGATTAAAATCAGGAGAGCATACATTAGGATTATCTGCTCTGACCATACTCATTCAATCTATATGCTGAGCAGTAATCAGAGAAAATGAAACATGAAGAATAACTTGCCATCAGTATTTGAGAAAAGTTTATTAGCAACCTACAATATGAAGATGACACCTCTTGCTTGCTGAAAGTGAGGAGTTGAAGCACTGGCTGATGAAGATCAAGGATTGTAGCCTTCAGGATGGATTACAACTCAGTGTAAAGATCAAAATGCTCATAATGATCAATCGGTAACATTATGATACATTTAGAAAAGTTTGAAATTGTCAGAGTTTGTTTTTCCTTGAATGGACTCACATTTCAATGCTCATGGATGCAGCAGTTAAGAAAAACTCACTGGGTAAGTTGGCACAAGCCTTCTCTATAGTATTGAAAAGCAAGGATGTTGCTTTGAGGACTAAGATACATCCCACCTAAGCCATGCTATATTCCATTGCCTCATAGCCATGTGATAGTTGGACATTGAATAAGGAGACTGAAAACTAACACTTTGATTGTGGTGCTGAAGAAGGATATTGTAAGTGCCACGATCTGCTGCAAAGACAGACTAATCTGTCGTGGAAGAATTATGGCTGCAATACTCCTTAGAGGCAAGGGTGTTGAGACTTCATCTTACATACTTTGGGCATTTTCTCAGGAAAGATGAGACCTTGGAGAAGGATAGCATGCTTGGCAAAGTAGAGGTGTAGCTTAAAAGAGGAAGGCCCTCAAGGAGATGGATTGACACTGACTGCAACAATGGGCTCAAGTGTAAAACCAATTGTGTGGATGGCACAGTACTGAGCAGCATTAACTTCTGTTGTACATCGGGTCAATATGAGTCAGAACCGATTTGATGGTACGTAACAACAACATCCTGTTCTCTATTGTTACTCTTACCTAATACAGGATACCAGTTTGGGACTCATATCTTTCTATTTGCTTATATACCTATGCTGTTGTTAGTCCCTTCAACTTGGTTCCTACTCAGAACTCTAGATCCAAGAGAAGGAAACTTGCCCAATATTTCATCATCCTCATAACCATGGTTACGTTTAAACTTATTACTGCAGGCATTACAGTAATCCAGCTCCTTAACTGGTGTTCCTTTTCTTAGCTTTCGTTCTACGTGACCCAACTGGATTTCACCTGATAATTTGTTCAAAATATGTGTGACAAAGTCTCATCACCTTTGTTCCTAACAAGCATCATGGCTGCCCTCAAAAAAGTTGTGTTTTCTTCTGGGAGTCTATGGTATTTTCAGTATTCTTTGCCAACTCTACGCTTCAAATGCATCATATCTTTTTTGGTCTTTTTAATTCACTGTCCGAATTTAACATGTATTTGAGGCCATTGAACAAAATGTTTGGGTCAAGCACAGCTTAATCTTTAGAATGGCATTCTTGTGCTTCAGCAGGCTAAAGGAACTTGTGCAGCAGATTTTCCCAGTGCAATAGAGGGATCAGCTTTTTGACTCCTGTTTCCATGAGCATTAATTGTGATCCAAGAAAGTGAAGTCCTCGACAACTTCAGTCTTTTCTCCATTTATCAGATGTTGTCTATTGATCCAGTGGGTGAATTTTGGTTTCCTTTACATTGAATTGTAACCCAAATGCAGCAATCCTTGATCTTCATCAGCAAACGCTTCGAGTTCCTGCTGATTTGCAAGTATCTGGTTTTTAAGAAGCTTTCCTCTAATCCTGATACTGCTGCCACCTTCTTCAAAGATCCCAACTTCTTGCTCAGCATACAGATAAGTATAAGTCAAAGGATGCAATTCTGATTTCACCATTCTTGATTTTATTTATTTATTTTTATTTTATTTTTTATTAAATTATTTTATTGGGGGCTCATACATCGTTTTTCACAATACATAAATAAACATACAGTGCCAGGCACCTTAACATGTCCACTGCTATTATTATTCTCCAATCATCCAACTTTTCCCTTGAGCCCCTAGTATCGGCTTTTCCATCCCTTCCCCTCTTCCCCTGCTCTCTCCTTCCCACCATCCCTCAGTACTTTATAAATTATTACTGTTCTGTCATATCTTACATTGCCCGACCTCTCCCCAACCCACTCCCCTGATGTCCATTCTTTAATTAGGAGTTTATGTGTATATCCTTGCAGTTGGTTCCGTCGCTCTACCCCACCTTCTCTCCACCCCTCCGGCAGCTCCAATCTAACCACTGACCCAAAGGGGCTCACTCATCCTGGTTTCCCTATATCTCCAGCTCCCCTCTCCACCAGTGTACCTTCTCCAGTCCATCTGGATTTGTAAGGTAGTGTTGGGACCATGATGGTTGGAGGGGGAGGAAGGCTTCAGGAACTAGAGGAAACTTGTATGTATCATCACTGCCTGGCTACACCCTGACTGGTCTGTCTCCTCCCCGTGACTCCCCTAAAGGGGAGTAAAGGGGTGACCAATTACCCACCAATGGGCCTTAGGTCCCCTCCTGCTCTCCCCCTCATTTGTAATGATGTGATTCTTGTTCTTTGATGTTTGATACCTGCTCCATTCAGCGCCTCTTGATCACACAGGCTGGTGTGCTTCTTCCATGAGGGCTATGCTGTTTCTGCGCTTAATGGTGACTTGATTATTTTCAAGTCTTTGAGACTCCAGACATTCAATCATTTGGTAGCTGGGCACCATCGTTTCTTCTACTCTGTTTGCCTCTGTATCCATTTGTCTTCAGCAATATTGGGAGTCAATTGGTCCATTGATTTTGATTTTTATTCTTTGATGTCTGATACCTGATTGTTTCAGCACCTCATGATCGCACAGGCAAGTGAGCTTCTTTTATGGTGGGTTTTGTTGCTCCTGAGCTAGTTGGCTGCTTGTTTATGCTCAAGACTTTAAGACCCCAGGTCCTATATCTTTCGATAGTTGGGCACCATCTGCTTTCTTCACCTCTCTTGCTCATGCTCCCACATATCCTCAGTGGGCACCTTGGGGGTGTGTGCACACTTGAGAAGAGACCACACCCACACAGAAGAAGCACAACAGCCAGCGTGGCCTCACGGTGGTGAAAGTTATAGGCAATAGACATCAAACGGGGGAAAAAAAATTCTTGATTTTAAACTATGCATTAACCTCTTATTCTGTTCTTAAGATTGTCTCTTATTCCATGTATAGATTCTGCATGAACACAGTGAAATATTGTGGCATTCCCATTCTTATCAATGTTATTTGTGATCATCCATGTAGTTGCGTAGTCAATAAAACACAAAGATATTTCTGATATGTTCTCATTTCAGTCAACATCCTTAATTTCTTAATTCTGCTGGGTTACCTTTCTTTGGAACGAGTGAAACATGGATATCCTCCAGTCAGTTGGCAAGGTAGTTGTCTTCAAAATTTCTTGGCATAGATGAATGAGTGCTTCCAGTGATTCATATTTGTGTATTGAAATATTTTAGTTGGCATTTTGTCAATTCATCAAGACTTTCTTTTCTTTAATGTCTTCAATGCAGCTTGGATGTGTCATTGATTCTTTTTTGGGAAGTTTATTGATGTTTAATTCACATATCATGAACTTCAATAGTTAAATCATATTAAAAGAGAGTTGTACAATCATCACCACAGTCAGTTCCAGAACATTTTATTCCTTCTTGTACTCATTGCTACTTTATGCCAGTCTCCCTCCAGTCTCCCCTTCCATAACTCCATTAAGCCATGAAACCACTTACTGTCTCTATAGATTTACCTATCTGGGGTTTAATATACTGGAAAAGATACCCCCCAAAATAAAGCCACCAATACTAACAGCAAACAATAACAACAAAAAAGCAAAAACAGAAATGTCTGAAATTGAGAGTAGGAAATTGTAAAATTCAGAACAAAATTTAAAGGAGTCCAAAGGAAGCTCAAAGGACAGGTTATTAGTTTTAAACTTAGCTGGTTGTACTACAATCCACTTTCCATTACATTCTGCACTTTAGTTAGGTTATTCACATCCCTGGCCCACAGTCAGAGGGTACTCACTGGAGGTTCAATCCATGTGTATTTCCCCTTCATTATATATATATATATATATATATATATATATATATAAAACAACTTTAAATGGATCAAAAGGAAGATGAAAATATCATCATGGATTTATGATCATGATAGTTCTTTAAATAAGTGATAGTCAAACAAGTTTTAGTTGTTTTTGTTGTTGTTATTTGTACAAGGGCTTTGTGTCTTCCTTCCATGTTCTTTTTGATACTTTCCACATCATTCTAGGGAGTTCTGGTGGTATAATTGTTAGCATTCCACTGCAAAATGCAAGGTCAATGGTTTGAAATGAGCCCCTCCCCCCCATTTATATTGCAACTCAAGGATGGACTCTTTTCCTCTGTTCTTTAAATTTGAGGTGCACTAAGTGTCTACCTTGTTTGACTTTCTAACACCAGGTCTTTGTGTATTTAATTATAATTCTTTATCTTCTCAAACTGCCCTTTAATCTTTCTATTCAATTTTTTACTTCATCATTTCTTCTTTTTGCTTTAGCTCTCCATGTTTAAGAGCAAGTTTCATAGTTTTTTTTTTTTGGGGGGGGGGTTGGGCATCACTGCCCTCTTGTGGCAATGGGAGGCCCAGCCTTGCACCTGGAGAGCTGCTGCTGGATTTGAACTGCCAGCCCGGTGGGTTGCAGTGCCGTACTCAACCGCAGTCCCGTACTCAACCACTTTGCCTCTGGGGCTCAGCCCATAGTTTCTTATGATATTCACTTTGATATCTCTCTCTCTCTCTCTCTCTCTCTCTCTCTCTGTGTGTGTGTGTGTGTGTGTGTGTGTGTGTGTGTCTCCTCCAGTTAATGGCCCTTTGCTTTCTTTATGTATGATATTCTTAAAGCCCTATCACAGTTCCTCGGGTCTTTCATCACTCGTGTTAAATATGTCAGTAATGTTGACTGAGCCCCAGTGGTATAGTGGTTGTGCACAGGACTGCGGCCCACTGGGTTGGAGGTTCAAATCCAGCAGCAAGGCTGGACCTCCTACTCCCACCACCATAGGGCAGTGATGCCCCAAAAACAACAACAACAAAATGTCAGTATTTCTATTCAGATAGTCCCTGTATCTCAGTGGGATATACCAAAAGGACAGCCATCAAATCCATGATGACTTCTAGTGATTCATGTAGACTTCCAATACTGTGACTGTTTACTGGAGTAGAAAGTGCAGTTTTTCTCCCATGGAACTACTGGTGGTTTCAAACTGCTGAACGTGTAGATCAAAGCCCAATGCTAGGTTTTATTTTGGTTCTCATGGACTTTCTTTAGTTTTCTTCAACCTGAACTTATGTGTGACCATTCCACAATCAGTTCCTCACTGTTTTTGCTGATAGTTGAGCTTCTCCGTCAGTGTAATTTGAACACCATGTTTTACATCTCGCAATGCTCATGCAGACAATCACCCTTTCAGATGTTGAAAAAGTGTATTTGCAATTAAGCTGCTGATCACACACAGTTCTGTCATATGGTCTCCAGCTACATTTTAATTCTTAAGTCATGATTTCCAACTATTACTACTCCCCCCCCCCAAATTTTACATTCTCATTACTAATAATTATCAAAGCACCTTGATTTTATATTTGATAAATTTCAGGGTGGAGAAGTCGGTACAGTTTTCCAATTTCTTCACCACTAGGTATAGTGGTTAGTGCATGTGCTAGTCTGGGTTCTACCAGGGACTATGTGTATAGAAAGAACATTTTAAGAAGAAATGACTCACAATTTTAGAATAGGGTAAGTCCAGTCCTGTTCAAGTTCATTTGTCAGAAGTAAGATAAGGCTTCCTGTAATGTGAAGGCTGACAAGCAGGCAATGACAAAATGAAATAGAAAAGCCACAGGTTGGTAGTTCCTTAGTTGCATGAATTTATGATCAGCTGAAAAAATTCAAGGATGACAATCCACTGATGGCTCTTAGGATAGCAGGTTATATAATAGGAGTTCAAGAAACCAGAAGTAGGATCTAAATCTAGCAGAAGTCAGCTAGCTGTCACACATTGTCAATGTATACTAAGAGAAGGTCACACTTGGGCTAGCACCTCTCGCAATAGCACCCAAGAGGTGACCATATTAAAGAGGTGTGTTCTTCTCACAAGTCTCGGCTGCTTCACAGAAGATTCCATCATGGAGTTGAGCACACTGTATTAGATCATATTATGAGAAAATTCTGATCTACTGAAGTTGACATAAGCCCTATCATATATAGTTATGAGGACCCTAGTGTAGTTTAGATTATTGAGTGTTCTAGAAAGGGGAATACTAGTTATAATGTGCCTAGAAGTAATTGGGGAAAAACAGTCAAGTTTTATTGCTAATTGTCTCCCAAGGTTATCTTTCAGTATCCCCAGTTGGAACCCTGGTGGTACAGTGGGTAAAGTGCTGGGTTTCTAACTGAAAGGTAAGTCCTTTAAACATCGTAGCTGGAGAAAGATGAAGCTTTGTGTTTCTATTAAGATTTATAGCCTTAGAAACTTTGGGCAGCGTTTTGCTCTCATCTGTAGAATCAGGGAGTTTGAATCTACTTTAAAAGCTTTGGATTTTGCTTCTTTGGCTTCTGTATAGAGGGTTCTAATAGAGAAGACCATGGGAGAATTTCAGCACAATTCTTTCTTTGCAATCTTTTCTAGTGTGATGAATGGTTTGGGCAAATGCTAAACGACTCAATACTTTGGGACAACTTTAATCGCATCAGTCAGAGGGAAACTCTCCAATAACACAGGAGTCTGATACTGAAAACTGTCAGTACGTATTTGTTAAACTTGGTCTTCATTTAGACACGACTTATGGAAGGTTTAATAATAAAGACAATTTCTGATTAAACAAAGATTGAGGTTGTTAGGTGTCATAGACTCAGTTCTGACTCATACTGATGCAATGAAACCAAAATGAGACAGTGTCTGGTCATACACCACCCTCGCAAGCAGTGTTGTTGCTGCAGTTACAGAATATTGTAGACTTCCTCTCCTCCCTCCTCCCTCCTCCCTCCTCTTTTTCACCTTTTGCATAGTCTCTCTTTTGCTCAGCAAGCTCCTATGCCAGGTGCTGATCTTTTCTAAAAAGGTATCTGAAAACCCTTGCGAGGAAGTTTCACTATCAACATGTTCTGATGGGACTTTTTCCAAGTCAAATTTTTAAAAATCCTTTTGGTAGTACATGGTATTTTCCTCCAAGGTCATAAATGCAAGACAACAATTATTTTTCTCCATTCTTTATACATTGTCCTGCTTTCTCAATGCATATGAGATCATTAAGACTATTGGGGCTTTAGTCAAGCATAACTTAATCCTCAAGGTGACATCTTTGCTTCTTAACCCTTTGTTTAAATAAAAATTTTACTGTCAATTAGGTGAGAGAATTTACAGTTGAGATGATCAACTCTACATGTAAAAGTTCAACTCACCTATCACCATCGCACCAGAAGGTTATCTTGCTCTCCCACCTGGTTTTCATCCTTTCCTGGCACTCAATCCTCTTTTTTTTACCTAAGGCAATACCTGTTAGCCGTTTAGTTCATGTGGATCCTAGCTTCTTCTTCCCATCCTTTGCCCTCCTGCCCCTCCCAGACTGGGACTCTCTCCCATCTTTTCCCTTTGGTATGCAAGTCTTTGTCTTGGTTTTGAAATTTACAGTAGTGGACTCATACAAAATGTGTACTTTGTGATTAACTAACTTCACTCAGCAAAATGTAAATCTGACTCATCCTTGGCTGAGGTATTTTGTGGTTTCAGCATTGTTTTCAAGCAATGCATATAGAATACATAGGAACTCAGTGTGTGGATGTGCCAACATTGTTTTCTTTTCTTTTTATTTTATCCATTTTTCTAATGATGGACATTTGGGCTACTTATAACTTCTTGCTATTGTGAACAGTGCTGGGTTGATCATAGAGGCCCATATGTCCTTTTCTTTTATGACTCTTGCATCATTAGAGTACATACCTAGCTTAGGTATTGCTGTATCATAAGAAAATTCTATTTGTTTGTTTATTTCTGGCATCACTGCCCTATGGTGGTCGTGGGCGCTACCCAGCGCTGCTCCTGAGAGCCGCCTCTGGATTTGAACTGCCACGCCCACCAGAACTCAATCACTTATGCCACCGGGGCTCAGCCTATCATAAGAAATTTCAAACCAGATACATTATGTGTCATTTGGATACAGGATCCAAATTTAGTAGCAGTCAGCTAACTTCAACACACCGTCCATTTGTACCAAGAGTAGGCCAGACTTTCAATGAAATCTCCTTCAAGTGTTAGCAATGCTGTGATCAGATTAAGGAAGTCTATTTTCTCCATGACTACTTGACTGCTTCCCATCCCCATCATGGCATTCACTATGCTATGTTAACTCATATAAAGGGAGACCCCTGGCCCACCCGAACGACCATCAAACCTGTCACAGTGCATATATCTGAATAACAGTTATATTACTGGGGTTTCCTTGTAGGTATAGAAATAGTATTCTATCACAGACACCATAGTTGTTCAAGATAGATCTTCAAGTGTTCTTTTTGTTCATGAATGTGACCCCACTCCTTTGGGATTTGCATTTTCTAGCAAAGCAAACTACATGAGTGTCTGATTCAAAATGGCCCATGCCAATCCATTTGAGGCTACTGATGCCTAGGATTTCAATATTTATATTTCATTTTTATGACTTCCAATTTTCCTAGATTTATATTTCATACATTCCAGATTCTGGTTATTAGTGGATGTTTGGAGATGCCTTTTTTTTATTTTACTGGGGGCTCTTACAGCTACTACAACATTCAGTACATCATTTGTATCAAGCACATTTGCACACATGTCTCCACATACATTTCCCAACATTTTCCACTTGAGCCCTTGGTACAAGCTCCTCTTAAAAAAAAGAAAAAACCTCCCGTTTCCCCTCCCCCCCTTTTTTAAAATGAATCATTTTATTGGGGGGCCCATACAACTCCCATCACAATCCCTAACAACATCAGTTGTTACAACAACATCAGCATTACAGCAACACACATGCCACCACGGTATGACAAACTGACAGGCAAATGGTGCTGGATGCCAAGAGTATTTTCAATGCAAATACAAATCCAGACTCAGATCTAGATAGATCATTTTCTTGCTTTGATTTTTTTCAGTCTTTTCCAGTTTCCTCCAAGATAAAATATCAACTTGTTCCCAATTAGCAGTCCTAGTAGTCATCTCTGGCTCACCTGGTTCACTTTCATGCATTTGACAACAGTAATATTTTATACCAACTTGTCTGCCCAAAAGGCTTTTATTTCACAACTCAATGATGATGTCCTTTCTGGTGATGTCTTTTCCATTCTTCTGCCCTTGGTTAATTTTCCTACTAGAAAGTGAAAAAATGGGTCAGAAAGCAAAAGAAGAATAAAGTGATATTTTTGATAAGTACCTAATCTGTATTACATTTTGTGCCAATAGTGTACACATTGTTGCATCTAATATTCAGTAGGTTTTTAATTTTTGTTTTTTAATTAAGAAATGCTACTTATGTGACTTGTCTGAAAAGAGATGCATCTTTTTTGGGGGGGGGCATCACTGCCCTCTGGTGGGAGTAGGAGGTCCAGCCTTGCTCCTGGAGAGCTGCTCCTGGATTTGAACCGCCAATCCAGTGAGCCGCAGTCCCGCACACAACCACTAAGGCACCGGGGCTCAGCCCCTGAAAAGAGATGCATCTTAGCAAAGTATCTATTTCTCCCCTGAATTCAATTTTCACAGCATTTTCTTTACATCCAACTCTATCCCTGCACTCACATAGGTTAGGCACTTGCTAATTTATAGTGAGATAATCTTCAATGATAATTACCTTCCTTTACTATTGTCACCTTGAGAGTTTTTGTTTATTTCGGATTATGAATCAAGTAGGTTAACCTATATGTAGGTTTTAAAAAATAAAATGTGTAGTTTTGAAGCCTAGCCGTGACTAGTGTGCATTTTTCCGCATTTATATTTTTAGTGACTGAGACAGAGTAGTCAAACAGAATTGAATTTTAAATAGAAGAAAATTTCCATACGACGTTTGGCACATACAAAAACAATTTGTTGTGTAGTGGTTTCTATTCATGAGCATTTTAAAATCAGGGTTATTAATTTTATTCCTCTTGAGTTACTTTCCAGAAAATTAAAATGTTTTCCATGTTTGATGATTGATACCAAATTATATTGGCATATATATGCTTTATATTCATTAATAAATAGCAAACCATTAAGTTATAGTTCTATTTTTTCTATTTATTGACTTATTTTGACAAGCCTTTTATACAAACTTAGTTTCAGGGAAATTCCATGAAAACAATAAATAAAAATAAAAAATAACAAACAAAAAACATAATTGCCTATATAAAATAAGGCTATTTTCTTCATTATACATATTAGTTGCAGAAATTATTGCTGTATTCCATTTAAACAAACTTAAACAGTCATTTACTTTAACAGTATAATGTTTGAAGTTGTCACAGCTTCTGAGCTATTTGCATAATCCCTGTGCTCTTTCTACTAAATGTTTTGCTAAATTTAACACAGCTATTAAAACAGAACATGCATCAGAAATTTTTAAAAAGTAAATGTTGACATGCTTTTCAATCAATATTAAAAGTTAGGAAATAATGTATAAGTATTAGCCTCACTTTTTCATTAATCATTATTTTCCTTAGATCAATACAGTAGAGTATTTCAAAGGACAGTAGAATCAATTATTTTGACTATTCACAACAATGGTCCACAAATACCATTCAGACTGTTTACTAAATGATGTATGAAGAATGGGTTAGATAAGCAGTTATCCTAGGAAACTACATTCTGTAGGAATCACTACAAATCTTGGAGATTTTTAGAAGCAAAATGTAGCATTCATTCTTAAAAACTTAAATACATGCCACTCCTTTTTACCGCCTTTCCTCGCTCCTCTTCTGCCTTTACCTTCAATCTGAAAATATTGATTTTGTGTTCTAATTATCTAAGACTAGAGAAGGAATCTAAAATGGCCTCTAAGTCACAATTCTGTGTAATCCCCCGCTCTTACGTGCATAGGATCTGTGACTTGCTTCTAATGAATATGGCAAACTAATGAGTTACTATCCCTGTAAGTTGGAGTCCTGGTAACGCAAGGGATGGCACATTGGGTGCTAGCCACACACTCAGTAATTACACCTGCGAATAAAGGTGAAGCTTTCTACTCCCGAAAAAAGTTAATCTCCATATGTGTATTAACTCCCAGTTGAAAACAAACAAACAAACAAACAAACCTGAGTCTCAGAAATACACATGGCCAGTTCTATCCAGTCCTCTATGGTCTCTGTGACTCACCATTGACTCAATGGCAGTGAGTTGGTTTGTTTTGGCTTTATATCCTTGTTTTCTGGCTTGCAGGTTGTCATGGCGATCCCAAATCCATTACTTAAGTGAGTCTAAAGGGAAACTGTACTGATTCTGTTGACCTTACTCAGTCCACGCTTTAGAAGAAGGTCTAGAGATAAGGAAGATTCTCTTTCTGACTTTGAAGAAGCAAACCAGCAGGCATCTATAGCTATAAGGAAATAAATTCTGTTAACAAGCATATAAGCTTATAAAGAGATTCTTAAGCTCAGATAGGGACTCAGTGCTGGCTGATTCCTTGAACAAAGTTTTGACATGGTCAAACCATGCCATCATACCCAGGCCACACAACAACTCAGATAATACAAATATATTGTTTCAAATATCACAGCTATATTAGACCAGGAAGCCTAGAGAAACCAATCCATGGACACTCATGTGTATAAGAAAGAGGTTTATATACAAGAGCAATTGAATATTGAGAAAACATCCCAGCCCAGTCTTGATCAAATCCTCAAGTCCAATATTACACCATATATCTTATACCAATCTTTGAAGTCTTTAGACTCAAAAAACACATGCAATGATGTGCAGTACAGAAAAATAACAGGCCAGTGGGTGGGAGTTCCTGTGGCTATAGTGGCATTGCAAGCATCTCAGCACTGGTAGGGTCTCCTCATGGTTCTTTCAGCTCCGAGGCTCTGACTGCCGTCAGCTTCTCTACAAGTGTCTTCTCACAGGGAGTGAGCAGAGTGTCTCCCAACTCCCAGAGTTTCCAGAATCCTCAGGAGATTGCCATGCTCACACAGAGGCCTCATTAGCTATCACCTGATTGACAGGCTAGATCCCACCCTTTCACTTTTAGTCCTCTCAATTTGACAAACAATTGTATAGCTATCACCACTTTATGATAATTTGCTACAGTAATAGAAAATGCAGTTAAAATAGCTTGTCTATAAACTTCCATCACCCTCCTGCATGCAGTTCTGATCATCTGCTCTGACATTCTTTTTATTTTGGCTAAGCTGCCCTTCTCATTTAAAGCCATTTCCCCCTTGTCCTCCAAATCCCTGTTCCTTTTATGAACTCAAGGGCATTACTCTGACTTCTCATTCCTGAGTCATCAATCTACTCCCTCGCCATTGAATCATTCTTGGAGACAAAAACAGCTTCCGTTTTCTTCCAGATATAAAATATAGGTCATCTCTGTTATATTTCTTCCAAAAATCTATAACCCCAAGAGATTGGGAAAACATGTCTGACAAACACAAATTTACTAGTATTTTACAATATACTTGATCCCTACTTCACAAAAATCTCAAGGTCATGAAAACAGAAGCTGTCATAGACAAGAAGAGACAATGAAAACACGATGACTCAATATAATAGACGGTATAAGACTGCATCCTGAAAGAGATCCTAGTTGTGGTTCTTAAGCACATTAAGAAGGGGGAAAATACCCCATGCTAATGTAACATGAGCTGAAATAGATTGAGTGTGGGATATATGGAAAGTCTCTATAGTATCTTTGCTTTTCTGTAAATCTAAAATTATTCCAAAATAGTGTTTCTGTTTTGTTTTGCATAAAACAAAAGGCCACAATCCGCTTCAAGGTAGCCAGATTTTAAATTCTTTATAATGCCTCAAAAGTCTGTTTGGTACTGTTATCACTAAATGTATCTCCTCTTACTGTCTGGGGTCAACTTCAATCAGTATTTTACTTGTTCAACTCCCATAAACCTGTTACAAGGTCATCCAAATGACTATTTGCTGCTAAATCTCATGCTCAAATCTCAGTCCTTAGTACACTAGAGATGTCTTTGGTATTTGAAATGCTTTATTCATTTTGCTTTCCTGACAGTAGACGATAGTGATTTCTCCCCCAATCACTGGGTGCTATATAACAGTCTTCTCCCATATCTACTTAATATATTCACATGGGTAGCAGTTATTAGCCATCTCACATGCCAGACATGTTGGGAAGGTGGTTTGTCACATTGACTTGTGACTCTCACCTGCACTGCCAAATGAAAGTTCTTGCTTCTGGGATATTACTTGGTAATAAAAGTCCAAAACTTGGCCTCCTGTTTTTCCTAATTCTTCTTTATCTGGGAACTACTTTCCATGTTCTAGGTGCACAGTCTGTTTATTGCTTAAATGTGTGCCTCATATGACACTAACTAACCACTGCAGTAAGTGAGTAGGGTCCTTCTTTCTCAGTACAAGAGGAGGGCAGGCAGACTATTATTCCTACATTGGCTGTAATGGGGGGAGGTGGGGGGAGGGCTGTTACTCACTGTTAAAACATACTCTGCCTCTTGTATATGTGAGTAAATGGTGTTAAAGCCAATGTTTGTGTGTAACTTGTGCCTTTCTTACAAAGACCTCTAATCTACATCCCAAACCTATTCTTCAGATCATCCCTACAGTCGGCACACTGTTTAAGCTCTCTTACTACAAAAGCCTCTAGCCTCATTTCAACACCTCTATCCGCCTCCTCCAACTTTGTTTGCCATATTCCCCCACAGACTATCATGATCCCAATTCTACCTTAAAAATCTGGATAGATCAAAACTTGTACACTTGTACAGATAAGAACTTGCAACACAGGGAATTCAGGAAAGATAAACCTCTCAGGACCAATAAGGGGAGTAATGAAACTAGGTGGGTAAGGGAAGCGGGATGGTAGGGAAAAGAGACCAATCACAATGATCAATATATGACCCATCCCAGTGGGACGTATAACAGAAGAGTAGGTGTAAGACATGAAAAATAAAATTTATAAATTATGAAAGGTTCATGGGGAAAGAGAGGGAAAAAAATGAGGAGCTGATATTAGGGCTCAAGTAGAAAGAACATATTTTGAAAAGGATGATCGCAGCATATGTATACAGATTTGCCTGACACAATGGAGATATATATATATATATATATATATATATATATATATATATACTGTGATAACAGCTGTAAGAACCCCATTAGTTTTTTTTAAGTGGGAATCAGGTCATGTCAAAATACACAATGGTTTTCATCCATTCTAAGTTAAACCAACATTTCTGCAGTGAGCAACTTGAATTACTTTGTGGGTCCTGATAGCTCTCTGACTTCTCTTACCACCTACCACTTTATTCTTAAGGCAAACTTTCAAATATTTTCCACTTGCTTAGGAAAGCACACCAAATGCCATTGAATTGATTTCTACTCATGGTAACCCTAAAGGCCTTTTGCCTTGTACTGGCACATTTTCACCTCTGGGTCTTTGCGCTTGCTAGAACTGCCTCGATATACAAATGGCTCAATCCCTTACTTTCTTCAGTTCATTGTTCAAATACTCTCTCAGTGAGACCTTTGTGATCACTGTATTTAAGATTAGTATCTCTTTTAATGTTAATTTTAGGAATCTTTAGGTGATGGAACCTAAAAAATCATAATTAATATAGTTGCTCAAAATAGAGGTAGCTATGCAAACTCAAGATGCCCCGCTGGTACAGGGACTAAGCATTTTGCTTCTAACTGCAAGGAAGGTGGTTCAAACCCACTAGCTGCTCCACAAGAAAAAAAAGATATGGCAGTCTGCTTCTGTAAAGATTATCACTTTGCAAATCCTATTTGGCAGGCTTCATCATTTTTACAGCCCTATGAGTTGAATTGACTTGAGAGCAGTAGCTTTAGGTTTTGGTTTTAAGGGAGACTTTAAGGAAGATTTGTGAAATCATCGCGTAAGCTTATGAAAGCGTAACAATGCAAACTAAGTGACTTTATATATTTCCATGGTCATGTTGATAAGTAATCTTGACTACTCCTTGGTTTGCCAGAAAAATGAACAACTCCATCTTAGAAGAGACAGGACCATAGTGTTCCATAGAAGTGAAGCTGGTGTGACTTCTGCTTGCGCATGTCAGTGGAGAAGTTCAATGGCTGGAAATGAACTTGATTGATAAAGTTGAGGCTCTTTAAAGCTAATGGGCTCCCTAGATGAGGCATATTTTGACACTCGGCTGAAAACTATGGTCTCAAACAGAGTAATAGTCATAAAAATGCTGCAGGACCAAGTATTATTTCCTACAGCTAACATGAGTCACTGCAGATTCTACAGCAATTGACAGTGATGACAACAGCAAAAACATTGAAACACGGGAGAGGCCTGAAGAAGAGAGAGTCAGTCTAGTCTTTCTGAAAGACCAAGAAGATCATCTTGAAAGAGTGACCCCGCCTTAAATTATCAGCAAGAGTCCAATGTATGGTCAAAGAAGGGAATATATTACTGAATTATTAAATACTTAGGGTTTTGTATGATGTATGTGTGATATAATATGTTGTTTGATTGTTTGACTGATACTTCCATGAACATCGATTGTGGATTTAAGTAAAATTAATCCTTGTCAACCTCAGTCTTTTTATTTATTGTGATTATTGCGCCACTTGTAATGATTTTTGCTTTGTTTATATTGCTCTAAAGAACATGTATAATGTAATATTTAAGACACTAATAAGGGCTTTCAGTCCTATACTTGCTACATAAAAAAGTTGGTCATTATTTATTGCAGGTTCTTAATAAGTCTTTGCAATGCTAATGTCACATTCTATCACACATTCTGACTTCAGATTATTTGTGCAGCTTAAAGTTTGAATAAATATGGTGAAATGTACAAGGTTGAAACATAACTTTTCTGATTTTTAACCACGCAGTATCTCTTTATTCTCCTTGAAAAACTGCCTCTTGATTTTACTATGAATTCTGCCTGTGGAAAATTAAGTGTTCTAGAATGTTTGTTTATCATTTGTCTTTCATTTGGTTGTACAGTGATGACTTGTTTGTTGCTGTGATGCTGGAAGTTGTGTCACTGGTATTTCAAATACCAGAAAGATCACCCAAAATGAACAGGTTTCAGCAGAGCTTGCAGACTAACAAAAGGTTCTGAAGAATATTCCTTATGTCTACTTCTGAGGTATTAGCTACTGAAAACTTTATGGATATTATAGACATATTATCAGACATTGAAAACCTATTGAATAAGCACAGACAATTGTCAGAGATAGTGCCAGAAGCTGAGCCCTGCTGAGCAGAGGGTACTCAGAATAGGACTGAGGAAGAACCATCTTCTCGGTGTTGACTGGACCACAGTGGCATTACAGGAGTAAAATCTATGCGAAAAAAATCTTCTGAACCTTCATTTGCTGTCTCAATATGACAAGAAATGGCCATCAACATCAATTAATAATTGGATTTTGGAAATACAATATATGAATCTAAGAAAATTATAAGATAAAATATGTCATGGAACACATACAGATAGATATTTTAGGCATTAGTGAACTATGATAGACTTGAATTGGCTATTTTGGATCAGAAAAATCATATGGTTTACCATGCTGGGAATGACAGGCTCAAAAGGAATGACATCACATTTATTATCAAAAGGACATTTCAGGATCTATCCTGAAGCACACTGCTGTCCATAATTGGATAATATGTACCCACATACCAGGAAATCCAGTCAATACAGCCATTACTCAAGTGTGTGTACTGGCTACTAAAGCATGTAATGCAGGAATTAAAGAATTATAACAATGTCTTCAATCTGAAATATATCAAACCTGCAATCCAGAGGCATTGATAATTACTGTGGATCAGAATGCAAAATTCAGAATAAAGATGATGGAATAGTAGTTACAAAATGTGGTCTTGGAGCTTGAAAGATCGCTAGAAATCACATGATAAAATGTTACAAGACTGATTCTTCATAGCAAACAACTCTTTCCAACAACACAAACTGCAAAGTACACATGTGAACTTCTCAGATGAATAAACAGAAAGAAAGTTGATTACATCTGTGAGATAAGGAAATGGAAATATCAATATTAGCAACCAAAATGACACCAGGGGTCAATCGTGGAACAGGTTATAAATTGTTTATATGTAGTTCAGGTTGAAGCTGAAGAAAATGAAACATGTTGAAGAGATCCAAAATGTGACTTTGAGTGAATGTCTCATGGCTGCATTTCCAGAGCACTTAGAGAATAGATTTCACACACTTAGCACTAATAGAGGACTTGAAGAATTTAGCAATGACATCAAGAATATCATACATGAAGAAAGCAAGAGAAGATTAGAGACAGGGAAAAAACAAAAAATGGAAGTGTAGGTAAAACTCTGAAATTGCTCTTAATCAATGGATATCTAAGGGGCACAGAACAAGTGATGATGTCAAAGAACTGAAAAAATTTCAAAGGGCAGATCAAGAAGATCAAGTCAAGTATTATAATGAAATATTTGCTGACGTAGAGTTAAAAAACAAGCAAAGAAAAAAGGATAGAACTGCATATTTCCAAATGAAAGGACTCAAGGAAAAATTCAAATGACAAGTTGCAATATTTAAAGTTTCTATGGGGAAAATATTGAATAACGCAGGACATAGCAAAAGAAAATGAAAAGAATACACATTCTCTGTACCAAATAAAACAGTCAAAACTCAATTATTTTAAGAAGTATCAGATGAGCAAAATTAAAAGGTATTCCCCACCCCAAGGGAGACAAACAACAGAAACTTGGATGAATGGAGAGAGTGGTTGGTGTAAACTATGAAAAGAATAAGAGTTTATCCTTTATCAGGGTACACGAGGGTGGGAGGACCAGAAAATGAAGGGAAAAAAGAGAAGCTGATGCCAAGAGCTCAACTAGAAAGCAAATCTTTAGAAAATGGTGATGGCATCATATGTACAAATGTGCTTGATACAATTGATGTATGGATTGTTATACAATCTGTAAGAGCCCCAATAAAATGATCTTTACAAAATGGAATCAATGGTACTGAAAGCACTGAACAGATTAGTCACAAATAAGACTCCAGGATTTGATGGAACACCCATCGAAATGTTTCAACAAAATGATGAAGTACTGAAACCATACCAATAGACTGGCAGGAAATTTGGAAGATACCTACTTGGTCAATTGTCGATCCATATTTGTGTCCCTTCCAAAAAAAAGTGACTCCACAGAACACTCAGAATATAGAACAATATCATCGATATCCCATACAGGTAAAATTTTGCTGAAGAGCATGGATATACAGTTGCAGCCGTGCATTGGCAGGGAGTGCCAGAGATTTAGGCCACATTCAGAAGAGAAGATGGAATAAGGAATATCATTGCTGATGTTAGGTGAATCTTGGCTGAAAGAATAGGATACCTCAAAGCTGTTTGCTTCTATTTCATTAATTATACCAAGGCATTCAACTGTGTGAACCACAGTAAACTTGGGTCCTTGAAAAGAAGAGGAATTCTCGAACACTTCATTGTGTACATGGACAACTTGTGCATGGATCAATAGGCAGTCATTTAAACAGAACAAGGGAATACTGTATGGTTGAAAATTAAAAAAAACCCTGTATATTAGGGTTGTATCCTCTCACTAGACTCATTCAATCTGTATATTGAGCAAATCATCAGAGAACATGGCTTATATGAACAGCAATGCAGCTTCAAGATTTCAGGAAGATTTATGAACAACCTGCAGTGTGTAGATGATACCCCCTTGCTTACTGCTCCTTGAAATCAAAGATTTGGAACCTTTGGAAAGGATTACAATGCAATGTAAAGAGAACTAAAATCGGCACAACTAGATCAATAGGTACCATCACAATAAATTGAGAAAAAGATTGAAGGTATCAATGATTGTATCTTGCTTGGATCCACAATCAATAATTTTGGATGTAACAGTTGAGAGATCAAATGACATATTGCTCTAGATAGATTTCTGCTGCACAAGAACTCTTTCAAATGTTGAAAAGGGCATTACTTTCATGTATAAATTGTTCCTGAGCCAAACAATTTTATATTCGATGCTCTCAGATGTATTTGAAAGTTGGACACTAAATAGGGAATCAACGGACATGAATTATGGTGTTGGAAAAGAATATGGAAAGTATCATGAACTGCCAAGAGAACAAACAAATCTATCTTTGAAAAAGTACTGCCAGAATGCACCTTAGAGGTAAGGATGGTGAGACCTTGCCTCATGTACTTTGGACATGTTATCAGGAGAGAATAGACTTTGGAGAAAGACATCATGCTTGGTAAAATAGAGATACAGTAATAATAAGAAAGACTTGTGTTAGGCAAGGTTCTCTAGAGAAACAAAACCAGGACGCATAGGAAAATATATATATTCATATATATTCATATACATATGACTATAACAGTTAATTAGTCCACACAGCAGTACAGAGAACTCAGTTCAACTTACATCTTTGGAACAGTTAATATACTGGAAGTCTGGAGGGTTGCTGGGTACAAAGTCAAGGAAGCAGACAGTTGTGTGTTCCCTTGGGCAGTGCAGGCAGAGTCCAACCACAGGCAGAAAACCACAGGATGGGTCATCAACGGACAGCACCTCAGGAACTTAGTGATTTAAGCCTGGATGGGATATCGAACTGAAGCAATGCAAGGTGACAGGATTCGCCACCCTCAAGGTCAAGTGATGTGCACATCGGCAGCATGCAAAGTAGCTTTCAAAGGGTCCCAAATTCTAGCCATACAATCCATGGTTTGTCATGTCCCACAGGTAGTGTAGCTACCTATTGAAGCATAGAGCTAGCTAAAGCAGCCACCAGAGAACAGGCCCTGCAGAGCTATTTATCACTTTGCCCTCCAATCAAACTGTGACTTGATTAATCCTGCATGTTCCTATTGGCCAGGTTGGCACAATTAAACCTATTTATCACAGCTGTCAGCAAGATGGATTAATACAGTGGCTGCTCCCAGAATGGTCTCAAACATAAGAACAATTGTGAGAAGGTGCAGATCAGTGTTTCGTTCTGTTATACATAGGATCATTATGGTCCACAGTAGACTCAACTGCACCAAACAAGGACAACAGACTCCCCATTCTTCTCAATATTATCCATAATCTAGTTCTATAAAATAGAACTTTAGTTTTTATAAGGATAATTTGAAAATAAATTTGATAATACTTAATATCTCTATAAAAGCTTACAAATTGAGAGATCTTCATATTGCTTTTATTTGCTCAGAAAATCTGCTAAGTTCTACCATCATTTGATAAAGATTTTTCACTTTGGACCTTCACTGTATTTTTAAGTCGTCTCTCTTACAAATATTCATTAATGAGCCATCATTTGTACTCAAGAAATATCTAATTTTCTGTAGATGTAATTATAGCTCCATATTGTCTGACCCCTGCCATTCCTTTACACTCAACACCTTTCTTTAATTAACACATCTTTCACTAATTGTTCTATTTTTGTTCAGCTGTATGGCATCACATATTATTCAGATAGCTAGAAAAATGTTGATCTTCTCTAGTGATGTCTAAAGCATATAGGTCTTTTTGAATTTTTATCCTTTGTAGATATTAATCTAAGCAGTCATAAGAGGAAATGTTTCTTTTTTACTGTGCAGAGATGTCCAAAATTTTAAGAAAAGTATGTTTTATTTATTAAAAGTTTTGTTTACTTAATAGCCCTTAAGAGCACCGTTTTCTAAGAAATCAAGTATTTTCGACAACATAATTAATAAATTTTGGCATAATCTGGCAGTTCAAACCCACCAGCCACTCCGTCGTAAAAGGTGTTGTCTACTCCTGGATGGATTTGCATTCTCAGAAACTTTACCACAGGGGCAGGTAAAGTAGAGAGGTAGCGAAGGTAAAGAAGGCCATCAAGGGCAGGCACGGTGGCCACAATGACGAACGCCAACATAAGAGCAATTGCTGAGGGACGGTACAGGGCCAAGCAGTGTTTCCTTCGCGATGACTTGGAATCATCCACCTGGCGTCTAACCGCAGTGAGTCAAACTTGAGTCCATAAGCAGTGAGATATTCAAAGGAACAGAGTTGTTAATGAGATTTTCAGATATACAAATGGGAATGCATTTGGGAATTAAGTAAGCTTAAATGTATGGCGACTTAAAAAAAAACTTTCCTGTTCTCCAGTCCTTGCATTATTTTCTCTCCCTTTCTTCCTTGTGGCTTTTTTCAATTTCTCTTGCCTTCTTTCCTTTCTTTCTTAAAAGCAATCAATAGTTTGCAAGAAATTTGCTTCTAACCAGATTTTTAAAATTTCTGCAAACCAGGATGTTTGTGATGCAAAACAATATTTTGTGTAGTTTGTGACTGTGCTGTTCCCCACAATTGACAACTACCACAATCTTAAATCATCACAACTCCTCATTGTGCCCTCTGAAATGCACTGGGAAAAAAAAAGAGGACATTAAAAGATAATTTCTATATCCTGCCCCAGTAAATTCTCTTTCTTCAAACTATGTCCTAAACATCAGTATTTCTCGCTCCATTCCATTGAATCAGTCTACATTAGCCAAATTCTCTTTTCCATAACAGTAGCAGTAACCCCAATTGTTAGATTTGTATAGTCTACCCCTGTTTAGTATCCAAGTATCCCCTTTAAAGCAACTAAGTTATATTATATTATTTCACTTGTTAAACCATTCAATAACTCATTATAATATAGGGTTAAGTTTCAGAGTACTTATACCACATAGCAAATCCACAAGATCTAGCCCTTTGTTCTGTTCTGAACTTTTTTATTTTGTTCTTACTCTCTTTACTCCCACCAAATAAACACCCTTTATGTATATAGAGTATGACAAATTAATGTAATCTCAAGGTCATTTTCTTGTTGCTTCCCCAAATTGAAGTGATTTACTCCCAGATATGTGCAAATCTCTCTAGCTCATTCCATTTATGTCTCTGCCAGAAGTCCCAAGAGTATTGCCTGCAGTACATCTATGCCCGTGTGTCTATCCCGCATCTATCTATAATAGAATATTTATTCTAAGGAATTGACTCAATGAGTGTGGAGTTTTGTATATTCAAGTTCTGTTGAGAGTGCTGAATGGCTGAAATCTCAGACAAGAGTTGATGTTTCAGTTTGGAAAGAGAATTGTTCTTTGCAGGGGGCGGGGGGGAGGGAGGTAACCGCAGTTTTTTATTTTAGTTTTCAACTGCTTGGATTAAACTCATCCACATTATCAAGGGTAATTTCTTTTACCTAAAGTCAACTGTCCTATATGTCAATTGCAACAGCAAAATGCCTTCATAACAACATCTGCACTGTTGTTTGAGGAAATGACTAGGTGCTGTAGCGTAGGCAAGCTTGCGTAAAATACTACGACACTCTGAACTAGCAGCTCAATCACTCTTGATTCCCTGGCCTGACCTCACTTTTCTGCAAGGTTCTTTTCACCAGAAGACATAATGTTTTATAGCCATGTTTTTAGCATCTGTCATCCCTTCTGGGATGTAAGATCCATGTACAGGCAGGCCCTTTGTTCTTCTCAATGCTGTATCACAGTTCAGACAAGTTCATTGGGGTAAGGAAAACATGATGAGGAATTTGTTATTCATAA
Source organism: Nesogale talazaci (assembly GCA_004026705.1). Taxonomy (NCBI): domain Eukaryota; kingdom Metazoa; phylum Chordata; class Mammalia; order Afrosoricida; family Tenrecidae; genus Nesogale; species Nesogale talazaci. The sequence goes on along the minus strand of PVJH01004103.1, from coordinate 12,606 downwards.
AAGATTAATAATTTGTTTATAACTTTATGTACTTTTGCAGGGCTTATAATATTTCTGATAGTTTTTTGTTTCTTTTTCTTTGGGGAAGCAGAAGATTTTATTTCCCTTTCTCACTGCCCACAATGGTATACTTACTATTACCCTTTATTGTCTTCACAAACTACAATAATAATATTTATCTCATTTTTAAAATATATTAATTGACCTTTTTTCTTCAAGAACTTCATATAGGAAAAATAGTCAGCGCATTTTGAAAAATAATAACCCAATTATGAAATCCTCTTGTTAACTTTTGTAGTAGTTACATAAACTGTTGTCAATTTGAGGCTGAAGAGTTAAGGAGTGGAGTTTAGCCTATAAGTCAGGTTACAGCTTGATGACCACATTTCAAGGTGCTAAGGGAACAAAAAGCTCCTGGATGGGGATACAGGCTTAGTCCCTGCAAGACACGCTTGCTGACAAGACCCATAGAGCTTTGCCAGAGGTCTGGAGTTGAAGGATCCAAATGGAAACCCTTGCCAGTGCTAAGATGCTTACACTGCCACTGGATCCAGAAGACTTTTCACCCACTGGCCTGTGATCTTCCTGCATTCAATGGCATTTCATGTGTGTTGTGAGACTGAAGGGGATTTTTGGTATTGGACACGTGGGCTAATATCAGACTTATGGTCTTGATTGGGATTGGGTTGGGATTTTTCTCAATATTTAATTGTTCTTGTATGTTATGCACTTTTGTACATTGATAAGAGTGTCTCTATGAATTTGTTTCTCCCCAATCTCCACAGAATGACACATTGCCCAAGAATGGCTTTTAGAATATGGCAAAACTTCCTGCCTATTTTCTCTTTATTTTAATAGCTATAATACATAAGGATCTTAATAACCTTTTCAGAGCTTTTATTTGTTTAACATACATCCACTTCTCACAAGCACAGTCTCAAAATAAGCTGTTGTTGTTTTTTAACATACAGTTTACTTTTTAATGTAATTCTTATGAATCATTGTGTATTTTTACAGAGACAGGTCTGTTAACCCCATTTTGCATAATACAAACACAAGCTTGCTTCCTCATAGTGGACATCCTTATTATGTCTTTCTCAAATTCATTCTAAAAGTGAAGGTGAGACATTCTTTTTAAAAATACTTAATTTTCAAAAAAACAAAACAAAACAAAAAATACTTAATTTTCAGTATGCATGGGCCTCTGCAAAAATAAAACTTGCACATACCACTTGTAAACTGTCTTCATACAACAAGTACACATGCATGCACACACACACATGTACATAGTTTTAGGTCACTGGAAACAATCACTAGATGCATTGAAATTAGTGTATCTTCCATAACCCCATTCCTTTCCTCCATTTAGGTAGTCTAGTTTGTGCTTTTGCATTTGGGATTAAAATCTGGCACTTATAAGTGTAAGTAGTTTCCATAGAAACCCAGCATGGCTTTTCAAATGTCAGCTTTCTCACACTACCACTTACAGCTGATGAAGGATCCTTCACTGAAATATGGCAATTTCCTTCATCTCTGTAAAGTTGGGAATTTGGGGACAAATAGAGACATTAGGACCAAACTATGTAGTAAATAGTATTTCTGCACAGTAAAAAACAAAGCAAAACTCTTTGATTAAAAAATCAGTGTTTTAAGAAAGAATAATTACCCTCTTGAATATTGACCAAAAACATTAGCAGAGAAACTAACTCAAAAAATGCAGTGACTCTTTCCACAAAAACCTATTAGAATAGCCCACCACCATTGTTGGTGAAGAATGATGTTGAATCTGGATTAGAGGAAAGCTGACTAACAACCAGAAATATGGAGATGACCCCACCTTGCTTGATGAAAGTGAAAAGGCCCTGGAACACTTGTTGATAAGGATCAGAGTTTTCATCATTCGGGATGAATTGCAATTCAATGTAAAGAAGACCAAAAGATCTTCTTGGGCAACTGGACCAATAAATAACGTCATCAAACATGGAGAAGAGGTCGACACTGTCAAGGATTTTGTCTTGCTTGGATCTACAGTCAATGTTCATAGAAGCATCAGTCAAGAGATCAAAGGACACATTGCGTTTGGTAAATCTGTACAAGATCACTTTAGAGTATTGAAAAGCAAGGTTCCTACTTTGAACACTAAGGTGTGCATGACCCAAACTGTGGTATTTTAAATGACCTCATATCAATGTAGAAGTTGGACACTGAATAAGAAAACTGTAAGAAGAATCAATACTTTTTTTAACTTTTCCTTTTTATTTATTATGAAAAAAATGAAATAGGAGTGGTGTCACCTGAAAGTGTGAAAGTGGTTTCCCTTACTTTCACAAGAGGGAAAACAACTCAAACAGCATGTCATGCCCCCAGCCTCCAACTTTCAGCCGTCTTACTATTTCTGACACCAACTGTTCCTTCCACAGCTGAGTTCATAGCAATGGCTACATAGAACTCATGGACAATACTTATGAAGACAGGGTTTATTAAGGAAATTAACAGGCTATAAATATTCAGGTTACAATTATTTATAGAGGACAGTCTCTTCTTGGCTATGCCCGTAGGTAGGCCTCTCTCTGGTTTTGGCCTTATGACCACATGGCCCATTGGTTTCTGCCTTGCTCATGCAAAGTTGTAAAGCTCTTCAAGTTCTTCTAGTCAATGCCCAAAGGGCACACCATGCCCCTGTAAATCTCATCTCTAGTCCCACAGGTCAGTAAAACACATAGATTCGCACACACACACACAAGCCTGCGTAAGTACCTGAAAGTACCTATTTCTACAAGACAGTTTCCTGGCCAAAGGGACTCAGCTTTACTTGCTCTGCTGGCTGGCAAACACTTAGCTGTGTCTCCTCTTCTGGATCTTGGTTTTGCTGCTGCTGCTCTTCTGGTGTCACATCTGTATGCTGGATTGGGGAGGTTCCATGTGCAGGGAGATCAGTGTCCAAAGAAAGAACTCCCCTCTTGTCTCTTCTCTTGTTGGGAGTTACATGCTCCTCCTGCCTTTGACTTCTGAGATGACTTATTTTGGATCCAGCTTGATGAGAGCACCATTAAGTCTCAACAGTTCTTCACAAATGAACCATATAATCCTATCAGGATCTTGTCCATGTCGTCTTCGTCAGACCTCACCGTTTCAGTGCTGATGCTCTGGGTTTCTGTGCCATAGCAGCCTGGGCATCTGATCTCTTTGGCCTCCAACACTTCAGATGGAACTCTTCGATGTGCTCTTCCATTGGTCTTGCAGTCTCTCTCTGTGTCGAATCGATACATTTAAGTTGCGATACTGACGGAGAAAGTTGAAAATACATGGACTCCTAAAAGGACAAATGCATCTGTCTTAGAATGCTCCTTCAAAGCAAGAATGGCAAGGTTTCACCTAACATATTTGGAACACGTTGCTATGAGTGACAAGTCTCTGGAGAAGGACATCATGCTTTGTAAAATGAGGGGCAACAAAAAGGAGCAAGGCCCTTCAGGAGATAGCCGTGGACAGCGCCTGCAGCAATGGGGTAAGGAGAGGGTGGAGAGCTCGCGAGGGTGGTGCAAGACAGTGCAGTAAATGTCGCCCTCTGTGCTGCAGAGGGTGGCTGTTAATTGGAACGAGCTCTATGGCAACTAACCTTTCTTGGCGCTCTTCAATGTACTTCAAAAGGCAGAGGCTCCGACCCAGGTGAGAACTCTTTGGAATACCCCAAAGTGAACTAACACATGGATAACTGGGCACTGGCAAAGTCCAAAGAGATGTGGATCACTGTCTTTGGACAGCACACACTGAAGGAAAGTGATAAACTAGATCTGGGGTGCTGACTTCCCTTAGATAATGCAGGGAACAATCTCAAATATGATGTCACTGCAGGTGTGTAAAAAGGGAATATGACTGGCTCACCATCCTGTGCGTATGGGTTTTCTTTCAAAAGCCCAGCTAAACAATCTAATGAGATTCCAGGCCATAGGATGAGCTTTACCCCTGAGTCTTTCCTCAGTTTCATCCAGATATGTCAATATTTTTTCTGCTTTTTCCCCTCTGATATATGCCTTTGTCACAATATTCACAGAATGAAAAAGAATAAATCCTTGGTTCTCCCAAGTTGATTATAACTCCCTGCCTCATGGATTGTCCCTCCAGAACCCCCAAAACACACCTACACATTTGTCTATATAAGATAAAGATAAAGAATGAACTTGGCATATTCATACTACCTGGATCCAGAATATCTGCTAGCAAAATTGAGCAGACATTAATATAATGAATCCAAATACTGTGATCAAAAAAGAGTTTCTAATAAAGCTTCATTTACACTTCATTTTAAGGATTTCAAGAACTATTCCTCAACCCTGAAATTCACCTGCCCTATTGTGTTAGTTTCTTTGAAGTAGCAAGAAGTAACAAGTAAAATAGCTTCTAGAACTAATCAAGAACTTACAAAGTGTTTACTTTCAATGCCTACCTAGTGCAATGTCCAGTTTCCAACTATGAATTGCTTGGAGAACTGCACCAAGTTCTCTCTCCCTTTTCTCATTCTCCTTTTATGCTTGTCCTTATGCCCATTTTCCAAGCTTTCATTTTAACCTCCTTTTTCTAGTGCAATGGTTCTCAACCTGTGGGTCTGGACTGTTTTGGGGGTCAAACAACCCTTTCACAGAGGTTGCCCAATTCATAACAGTAGCAAAATTACAGTTATAAAGTAGCAATGAAAATAATTTTATGGTTGGGGATCAACACAACATGAGGAACTGTATTAAAAGCTTGAGGCATTAGAAAGGTTGAGAACCACTGTTTTAGTGTATTTTGAGAGGCCTTGGCACTGTAGTAGTTACATAATCTGTTGTCACATTGAGAGGATTAAGAGTGAAGAGATGGAATCTAATCTGTGAGGTCCTTGCTTGATGACCTCATGTGGAGGTGCTAAGAAGATAAGTAGCTCACTGGAGATGGGACACAGACTCACTCTCTGGGAAGAGTTTCTGACCAGAAGTCACATGAAGCTACCCTGATGTATTCAGAACCCTGGGAGCTAGAGAAGCCAATTGAAAACCCCTGCCAATAACGAGATGCTTAAATGCCACTGAATCCACAAGACTCTCCACCCACTGTCCTGTGGCCTTCCTGGCTTTGTCCTCATCATTGCATGTGTTTCTTGAGTCTGAAGGGGACCCGATAGATTGGTATTGGACATAGGGACTAATATCAGACTTATGGACTTGATCTGGACTGGGCTGAGATGTTTTCTCCATATTCAATTGCTTTTGTATATAAGCCTCTTTCCTATACACAGGTGAATCTTCCTGGATTTGCTTTTCTAGTCTACCTGTTTCCTTGTGCTTATGTTTTATTTAGTTAATTTTTTATATTTCTAATAAAATTAGGCAAGCTCACAATTTAAATAATTGCATAATTCTACCAAGTTTTTATATAAAAATATTAGTCCCTTTTCATTCAATTTCCCACCCACTTTATAAAATACCTATTATTTTATCTCCACTCTTTTCACTTTGTTATTTATTCTCAATTATTATTTTGTTGTGTTCTTTCTAGGACTTCAATGACTTGTTTGGCAAAATTCCTGGGTACCTTTAGTCTTGCATTTCCATTTCTTATTTCTCTTGCTTTCTATCATGATACATTTCCTAAAACGGAGCTCATATCCCTAGACATTGAATTTTTATCTCCTACTATATAGATATTTAATAACTCCACCCCCTTTTTGAATCCCATTCCTATCTCATGGATGCTATATATTGTCTTTGCAGATATTGTTAAGTTTTTTTCCATTATTTTTCACTCTCTTGTTGCTTTTTTTTTCTGTTTTATGTGACCTTTTTTCCTCCTATCTTTCATTCTAAATGGCTCTCTGAAATGGCGAATCACCCTGAACTGCACTTCTCTGTTGTAGAAGGACTAGCTACCCAAATGTTGTTGAGAAACTGCAGAGCTGTACTGAAGGCCGTCTTTCCTGTGGGTAATCACCAGAGCCCTTTATTAAACTGTTCAGGCGCTGTCTGAAGAACTTTCCCCTTGTCTGATTCAGACGCTTGACTAGAATTCAAGGACCCAAATGAAAGAAAGTGAGAAGAACACCTTAATCCATAAGTGTCCTTTTGCTTATTCCATTTTTTTAATAAGGACTCCAAACTTCAACTCTCCTCCACTTCAGAAGCAACTGCTTGAACCCATCCAGAGACTGAATATCCTAAATATTCTCTTTGTAGAACTGGAGCCAGTGCCCAGCTGCATGAATTGGGATGGTTTGTGGAGATTTGCTTATTCTTTTAAAGATTTTCCCATTGGTTTTCATAGTCCCACATTCTTCTCAATTGGTTAATTTATTGGCAAATATCTTTTGGAGCTTTCTGAGGGTTTCTTGTATAAAGAAGTAGTTCTATATACACGGTGATTAAGTGTGAGGTTACTCACCTAAAAGCCAGTGGTTTGAACCCATCAGCTGCTCTTCAGGAGAAAGATATAGTACTCAGCTCCATAAAGATTACATCCTTGGGGACAATTCTCCTCCTGTCCCATAGCATCAGAATGAGTCAGAATTGATTTGAGGACACTCAGTTATGGTTTTGTGTTCTCACTTCTTTCAAAAGTAAGGATTCGAACTCCGGAGAGGTACCTGGCTAATCCAAGGTCTTATTGACAGTAGATTGAAATTTGGACACAAGTCTCTACGAGATTCTAGAAGTCATCGCAAAACATTCATATTGTGAAAGGAATACTGAAGAGATTATACTTGACCAAACTACCAGTTAGGATGTAAGAGTCTAGACAACTAATCCATATTAAAGAATGCTTTCTAGAATTTCTTCAGTGGGAAGACAAGTGTGTCTAGAAGAGATAGCAGTCATGGTTTGTGTTTGAGACAGGAAATGACGTTTGTGATTTGGAGTCATCTTATAAGTTAGCAAATATAACAGACTGGCTAAATCATTGTTGGTGTTGGTTCTTAACAAAAAGTCTTTTTGTACATAGTGATAACTGGTTGGATCACTCAGAAATCAAATAGGGAGAGGGGAAAAGACATTGGCAGTAATGGTTTAATATTTTATACAGAAAAAGTTTCTTCATTTATACATGACCCATACTACCTTTAGCAGAGATAAATCAACTGTTAATTAAAATGATAAATCATTAAAATTAGAATAAGTCTTTTTTCATAGCTAGGAAATAAAAACAAGCAAAAATGTGAAACTTTTTCAAACTCTCCATCATAACCACAACTTTCCTTTAAAAGAATATGTGAACAACACAAATACACACATAAATTTTTCAAATAGTTGGATAGGTTTATATAAACCTTGAAATATTTACTGTCATGCTATAAAACTTAGAAAATCGAATTATATAATGAAATGCTAACTTTAATTAGAGTAGAGAGAATATCAGTATAATAATTAGCATGTAAAGCATATGCAAATAGACAATTATTATGTAAAAATCAAGCTGAGGTTCAGTGCTAAAATCTGCATGTTTAGTGAAAACAAATAAAAAATATGATTAAGTCCTTTTAGCGTCAGGATTGCTGCAGAGACTATTCCAACAAAAAAGGAGGAAAAGGAATAGATGTGATAATTTATTTTAAACTCCAGATTATAAAAAGGAGTAGGGAAAATTGATCCAAGTATGGCTTACGAATAGAAAATTACTTCCCAAATATCAATTAGATCAATATTTAAAATGATTTCGTTTTCTAGTTAAAAGATATTAGCTAATGATGTGAGAGTTTTCTCCCATTTATATTAAATTTGCATATTAGCCAAATGGTGTCAGAATCATTTGGACTGAAATAAAATCTCTTTGAGGCCCCTAGCTACATTCGTGCACTAAGTCCTTGTTGAATCATAAGGAACATCTAGAGGCCGTCATTAAACTGTCAAAAGTCAGACCCAAAGTCAAGGCTGACGTGACAGAAATGTAAGTTGCCTATTTTGCTATTTCTTAATCACTTGCCAACATACATCGTGCCCAATAGTTGCCAAAATCAGAAGTGGTTTTGTTTTACTTAGATCTGAGATCAAGGTGCTATAGTATTTATACTACAAAAATATAAACTAGTTAAAAAAAAAAACACGCTCTCAGAAAAATTCCGACTCCTGTACTTTTGTCCATGGTTCACTCTCTTTTGATCTCTTCTTTATTTATTATTGTTCCAATGGTCAAGACAGTTTTCTCTTTTCTTTTATCATTTCTTCTGTTAGAAATACTTACTCAGAGACTTTTCTGGACTTCCCAGGAGGGTGGGTGGCATCACGTTGGCGTATTGGGCCGCAAGGAAAATGCTTGGAAGCACCAGCTGCTTAACAGGTGGAAGGTTGGGCATTCTCCTTCTACACTGTGATAGTAAGGTTTATTGTGCCAACCTGGCTGATGAACAAGTGGGATTAGTTGAAGGACAGTTTAATTGAAGGGCAGATAAATAGATGGCTCAGCAAGCCTCTCCTGTCGTGCCTCTTGTTTTTTGATGGTAGGACCAGTGTGCAGCTGCCCTAGCTAGTTCTCTGCCTCAGTTGACAAGCCTCACTTGCTTCAAGACATCCCTGAGGAGCAGTCACATGGTCCTACTCCAGCGCAGCCCTGGGTGCTGGAGCAGCTGTGTGGAGACGCTTGCCAGTGCTGATATGCTTACACATGCACTGATTCAGCTTTCCTCCTGCCGTCAGCGTCATTGCATGTGTTTTGTGAGATTGAGGAGGACTTCGTGGATCGGTGTTGGAAACATGGACTAATGTCGGATTTATGGGCTTGGATAGCACTGGGTTGGGGTGTTTTCTTAACGTACACTTACCCTTTACAGAAAACCCACTCTTAGAAAATATGAGTGCCTCTAAATTTTGTGTCTCTAGTCTGTCCAGATTAGCACAGACACCCAAAGGACAGGCCTATTCTGCCCTAGAGCATCTTGTGTTGGAGCTGATCCACAATGGCTACAAACTAGACGTTTTACTCTGGGTTTCCTAATTAGCTTATTTTACTAGTGGATGTTGTTTTTGGGTAGTCATATAAATATGCTGAACTGATACGGGATTGGGGTACTGTACCCATGAGGGAGCTATATCTGGAAGCACTCCATATATTTCTCATCTCTATTTCCTTTCTTATTTTCTCTCACAAGAAAGACTTGCTGGTGCTGTGAGAGAAGCATTGAGCGACTAACCCAAAGGTCAGTAATTCAAATCCATCACGTGCTCCATAGGAGAATCCTGATGCCATATTATCCTATAAAGATTTATAATTTGAAAAACCAGGAGGCTCACTATCAATCAAAATCAACTGCATGGCACTGGGTTCCATTTTGGGTTTGTTGGTCCTTCTTCATACATGTAACTTTCCCACCATCCCATTCACACTAGAGGAGAATGAAAAATGGAAAAGAATGGCTAGTTTAAGGTGGAGAAAGTTTACTTTCCAGAGGAATTTTCTCTTTCACATAAGACCATTCAGAATTAGATCACCAGGATTTCTTTTTTCTTTCCCCTTGAGGGGCCTCTTAATAAATTTGAAACACAAATCTTTCAGTGAATAGCTGATCATTTATGTCATCCAGGGACCCCTTTATATAAAAAAAAACTGGAGAAATGAGAACAACCCAAAAAACCACAAAAGCAATATGGCAGCTAAAATGGTTTAGACAGACTTCCGGATCCAGTTGTGTGGAGTCATGAAGTCTTCACACCAACCTGGAAGTGGTGAGCAATGGTGTTGATATTCAACATAAAGGGATTCTGGCACACTCCCATTGAAGAGAGGGTAGGAAATTTGCGTGATTGGATGAAAATAAGGCTGTAGGATGAACCACACATCTGACCAAAGCATCATTGAATTAACCAGTGGGGTGTTTTCCTGCCAGCAGAAGTAGCATTAGATCTATTCTACTTGCACATAAGTAAGGAAACTGTGGTCAGCAGGATTAAATAATGTGGGCAAGGTCAACTATTCAGTCAACATTGTAATGAGGATTCAAGCCCAGGTGTCTGACTTAAGGAATTTCATTTATCATAATATTTCACTGCTTCCAAATATTCTCTGCAAAATAATTCAGGATAAAGATTTGTCAATATAGTGATATACTTTTGCTTCTAAAAATTACCCATCTTCCTGGATGGCAACATGGCGTTTCATTTTATCTCTATTATAAACTTATTTTCTTCATATATCTCAACCAAGGGCACTGCTGACAATAAAAAGCTCACTGATTCCTATGCAGCTGGGACTTTAGAATGTCGATATCACTTGCAGGTGTTCACATTTCAGATTTGTGGAAAATCTAATTTAATTAACAAAAACTGAATTCTAACCCAAGGGAACATACTTCAACCTTGGAATTGGCTGAGTAATAAATCTAAGTTTTAAAATGTCAGCCTTGCCCACCTGCCCACATTTATCATAAATGTAGTATGGTTTCCAAGGACCTGTCTATCAATTTGGCCTCCTGGTATCAATTGCTGAAGATTAGCATGAGAACAAAGTAACTTTAGTTTATATAATCAAGGAAGTTACTTTAAGTATTCATTTTCTTTGGCACACACGAAAAAGGAGTGTTACAAGATAAAGTTTAACGCATATGGCTGAAAAAGGATTTAACACTAGGCCATGCTCAAACTACCCCCACCTTCTGACCTTTCTCTACTGGGGCATTCTCAAGAAATCAACCCCCAAAGTCAGGAGTCTCCAGGTCCTCCAACATGATCTATGTGTCTTATATGGTAAGTTGCATTTTGCTGTGGTACTCAAAGCTATGTATCAATACTTCAAATACTAGAAACGTTGCCACAACAGACAGGTTTTGGTGGAATTTCTAAAGTGTAATGGATTAGAAATAGAGGCCTCAAGATTTACTTCTAAAACTGACTAGTGAAAACCCTGTAGTTCATCATAAGAATCTTTCCTGACTTGTTTGACTGCCTCAAGAGGGTAAGATGAAGAGGAGAATGCTATATTTGCTGAAGTTGATGGACATGGAGGGTAATAAAGATTCTCTGTGAAACTGACATGCACAATAGTCACAAGGATAAATTTGAATATGGTTAACATCATGAGAAGGATGGAAGACTGAGTAACAATTTTTTCTGTTGCACAGAATGTCACCATGGTCTAATTCCATTCAACAGACACTGCCTATCTATTAAATTTATCCAAGATAAATGATGTCATTGTATACTGTGAAAAGCAAGTCGCAGAATGGACCTTCCTGCCCTCTGAACACCAAAGTGTGTCTTGGTCCTTGCAAAGGTAATATAGGGTTGGTACTGTCTAGGGCAAGACAACCCAGACTATGAGACAGCCTATATTTAATCCAGCTCATCCTTGGCAGAAGTTGGTATAATCTCTCTATTTGATGTCAAACAAAATTAAAATGATTTGTTATTCAATTTTTAGGAGGAGGAAAAATAACTCATCTTGAATTTTCTCATCTTTCCCTTGTAATGTTTATTTCCCCAAAACACTTTATTATGCATTTTTTCACTTTCCAAAATAATTCAGCTATTTCTATTTAACAATTTCAAAAATGAAATATTAATTGTATTTTCAGATCATAAGAAGACAATGTTTATATATTCAATGATCTCTTGTTATTTACCAAAATGTCAAAAATTGAAATGCTTTGTCCTTTGGGAATGCTATCAACACTGCAAACCTATTTTTTTTAATTAGTAACAGTTATCAGTTTGACAAACTCCAAGACAAAAACTTTTATTCGACTTTACTCCTCATAAGACTGCAACATAATTTCTCATCTAATGAGTTTGTAAATTCTTATTTTCAGACTTATCAAATCCCTAAATCAGACTATTTGGAATTAAGAGATACACATTGTAGGTCTACAATATCTGCAGGCAATTTCTTTCTGATTCAAGAGTAGAAAACTTTTTTCTTAGCTTCAACAATGACATACTTGGTGAATCTCTTTAATTATTAATTTTAAATTATTGGAATAGTTTTAGATTAGTGCATGTGTATGTTTTGGAGGTCCAAAATGTATACAATACTATTCACAGGCATAAGGTTACTAATCTTATGTCCTATTGGTGTCTGTGTCTTGCTCTCTAACCCTAATTTCAAAAGATTGGGGTATAGTGGGGGTTTATGTAAAATTTAAATTTAGCATACCCATAAATTCTAGATTAAAATCTTAGCTTTCAGTTGTATATTTCCTTTGGAAAACAGTTCAATCTTTTCAATAGTTAAGCTCAGAAAATTGTCACATGCAAGAAGAACCTTAGTGGTGCAGTAGATGAACATTCATCTGCTCATCGAAAGGTTGTCCAAATACATCAGCCTCTAGATATGAGAGAGACATGGCAATATGTTTCTGTAAAGATGGACATCTTTTTCAAACTTATAGACTGTTGTACTCTATCCTAAAGAGTCATTGTGACAGAATTGACCTCAAGACACTGTATTACTTTTGTTTTGTGTCCTTTCTCCTGATTGAATCAGGAGTGGCTTGGGATCCTTCCCTTTTATCCCCAGGACTCACATGTGCTTCTCTGTTAAAATTAATTTTTCCTTCCAAGACATTTTCGTAGCTATTATAAATCAACATGTGATCTGAGCCAGGTCATAATGAAATGGGGATGGTTTAAATGCTCCCCTTATTAAAGGGAA